>LGRX02000477.1:0-43965 GCA_001247695.2 Cymbomonas tetramitiformis | reverse complement strand
CCGTCGGCCGGGTTTTCAATAAACCAATATTTCGGTTCAAAGTAATTTATGATTTCAATAGTTCTTTTTACTATATTGTCGGCCAAAATGAGATTTCGTGGTTTGCGCCGGTGTGCTTTAGAATATTCGGTACAAGGCGGACTAGCCCATATTATATCAAATTCATTTGGTAAATATGTTTCTTTGTAATTCCATTGAAGAATATCTCCGTTTATTGTAGGATCATATGTATGAAGAATATCGAAAGTCGTAATTTCACAATGTGCGTACATTTTTTGCATTTCTTTGGAAAAGGATTTTGTCCCGCAAAAGAGCTCTAATATTTTCATCCTTATTGTAAACAAAATGGCTTGTAATTACACAATAAGTAAACATACAAGAAAGAACGCAAAAAAATTAAATGTTGTTGTAAAGCTTTCCACAAATAAAAACAAGAAATTAGATGTCTTTGATAAGAAGTCCGGTAAGAAACTAGCTAGTATTGGTGCGTGTGGAATGTTAGACTATCCTTCTTACATTAAATCAAAAGGTATTGAGTACGCACAAAATAGGAGAACACTTTACAAACTAAGACATAATAAAGATAGACTTGTGAAAGGCTCTAATGGATTCTATGCCGACAAGTTATTATGGTAGATATGATAAAATAAAAGAAAAACTCTTTTCAAATTATTTTCAGGCAGTATGACAGGTATGACAGGTATGACAGGTATGACACTGTCCAATTTTGGTGGTAAAATAGCAATTTAAGGTGGAAAAAAGTCAGAAATTGCATTAAAACTACTAACTTATGCATATTATATATATAGTTTATGTTATATCTTATCACTACACAGTTATGACAGGTATGACACCTATGACAGGTATGACACTGTCCGATTTAAGTGGTAAATTGGCAATTTCAAGTGTAAAATAGTCAGAAATTGCTAAAAACAAGCAAGCAAATAAGTGTACACATATAATACACAAATATAAACGTAAATACCATATAAATACTATTACATTGCCTACTCTACTTGCTACTATTGCTATTTGAGTGGCTATTCCATACTCTAATTGCATTATCCTACTTGGGAGTAGCCTTGTTTAAAGTATGGAATTGGGATGCGACTGCGCCTGCTGCAGACGTGAGCGCTGAAAAAACCGATGGCGTGTCAGAAACTACCGCTGGTTTACCAGTCTTGGCTTGTGCCAAGAGCGCTTCAAGTTGCTCTACGGAAAGAGCACTTAAGACATCGCTCTTTTTCTTCTCCTCTTCCTCTACGTCTCGCATGCGCTTTGAGCCAACTCGGTATTTCGCTTCGTTGACAGTTAAAAACTCTTTGAGAGCTTCCTTTTGAGATGGTTCAGCCCATGTAAGAATACTTGCGCCAAAGTCCTCGATGGCGCTCAACTTTTCAGTTGGGTTTGAGGGACGAGGAAGAGGGATCTCAATACGGAATATCTCATTGCGCCTTTTAACGTTGTAAGAAACGGAGTGAACACCCCTGCGCATAAGGTCCGATGCACAAAAGTCCCTTAAAGAACCTTGGCAACCAGGACCACTGAAAATAGTTTTGCCCAATTCGGTTTGGACATTGGTCTTTACGGCTGCGATCAGGTCTTCGGAACCTGGAATAGAATTCGCCACTGTGAAAACATTATCGTAATCCTCATCTATTTGGGATTCAGGTTCTTTGTTGATATATTCTGCCATATTGTGCAATAATTAACTGTAAGTAAACTGTCAATCAACTGTCCGTTAAAACTCTTTTGAAACATTTGTACTGTTAAATCTTGACTGACTCAAAAAAATTCCCGTCACCCAACATTTCATTTTGAATGACACTAAAAAAGTCCTGTCACCCAACATTTCATTTTGAATGACACTAAAAAAGTCCTGTCACCCAACATTTCATCTTGGATGACACTAAAAAACTCCTGTCACCCAACATTTCATCTTGGATGACACTAAAAAACTCCTGTCACCCAACATTTCATCTTGGATGACACAGTGCGAAACCCGTAAGATCGAATGTATTTTTACGGTTCAGATTAATGATGACAGTCCGCGCACTCAGAGGCACCAGATGCAAGCAACAGGCCTTAAGACAAGGGTAAACCCCTTTTACGCCCTAACAAACGTTTAAGGGAGTCTGTGAGTATGCCTAAGAAAAAGTGTAAAGGGAAGACCTCTAAAGGTGAAAAGTGTGACAGCACCAACTTGGTGTCCAATTGTGGAAACTATTGTGCACGTCATAGGCGTCAAGCTCCTGAAGTTAAGAGAAAAAGAGAGGAAGCCAAAGCAGAGGAGAAGAATGCGAAACTTAAGTATACGTTTCATGAGGATAGTGGTGAGACATCGGAACGACCCCAATTAACTACAAAAAGTGAAAGTACAAGTACATTGCAGAAGCCACAGAAAAAACCACAGATAGAACCTCAGCATGATGCCGAGTCGAAACCTGAGAGTGAAACTGAACCTGTCAATAAGGTTCTGAAACGCTTTCAGTTAGCTGTGAACGAGGCTAGGCGGGATGCGCGTGACAAAACGATAGCAGAATTCGCCGATAAGTTTGTTCGTGTAGAGGGATTCAACGTCGTAAAAGATGAGTTGCGCACTTTAAAAGCTGAAATGGCTGCAAAGCAAGTCTTTTATGACAAACTGGACGCCCAATTAGAGAAACTTGGGACTGTCCAGGCCACTGCCGATCGGGTCTACAAAGACTATTTGACCTTGAGGGGTAACTACGAACTGGAAAAGAAAGCAGGTCTTGAAAAAGACCAACAAATTGCTCAGTTAGACAAGGAGGTTGCTGACTTAACGGAAAAACTGGGTTAACTTAATTGCACATGTCAGCAGCCCAGTACCTTCAATAGTTTGATAGCTGCAAATACATACATAATTTAGCTGAAATAGACAGCAATTTGTAACAGTAGTTTTTATATATATTTGTGTACCCAATTTTGTTTTACACTTAGCATACATTGGCATAGCACACAAGAGCATAGCACAAGCATACATAAGCATATTATATTTATTTGTTTCCCAATTTTGTTTTACACTTAGCACACAAGAGCATAGCACAAGCATACATAAGCATATTATATATATCTAATAATATTGCATATCATATATATGTATTCTATTGACAGAAAAACTATTAAAAAATAATGTGCGTTTTCACTATAAAACACTTTTTGCTTTAGAAAGACTTTTTCATATAAGGCTATTGATATATAGACAAAATATATGTATTCTATTGAAGGGAAACTACCCAAAAGAAATGTGCGTATTCACACCAAAAGAATTGTTTATTTCTAATAAATATTATATAAATGAAGAAGTATTTATGTTCCAAGATTTATTCCCAAAAATGATTTCTGTAAGACCAACTATAATATGTTTTCCAAGTCCAAAGTAAAAGAATACTCCTTTAAAAGAAAGACTTTCCAAAATGAAAAAGACTTTTATAATGATACCACAAATGAATTTATGAACAAACAAGTAAAAGAATACAAACTTCAATTAAACAATTTGTTTCAACAATTAGCCGAACTTCAACCATCACAAATAAGTCAAACATTTTCAAATGAATTAAGAGAGAAAGCATACCAAGTGGGTATTTCAACATATTTAGGATCAAGAAATTATACACCGGAATTGAATTACCCGGGTGGATATGAACATTTTACAATTACAAATGCTCAACAACAAATGGATAAGGAAATTTTTGGAAATAAATTCAAATTAGATCCACATTTGTCATCATATGATGCAGCGGTTTTCAATAATGGAAAAAACAAGATTCATATAGCATACCACGGGGCAAGCTCTAACCCGTCATTTTTGAATGAGGACAAAGCAGATATTCTTTCAGTAATTAAAGGAAAACATTCACAACAAAAATCTTTCAAACGCGCCGAAAATGTTTATTTGAAAACTTTGGAAAAATACCCAAATCATCAAATAGAATTATTAGGAACCTCATTAGGCGGGGCAAAAGCAATACACGTCGGTGAAAACTTGAATGTTAAATCAACAACTTTCAATCCATTTCTTTCTCATTTACATATTCCTAAGATTGTTGGAAATGCACCACAAAACATTCATAGAGTGTTGACGGACTGGGCCACAGCCGGAGCACTTCATATTCCATCAAAAAGTAATAGAAAAATATTTCATTATTTTGAAAACAGAAATCCTTATGATTTATTCAAACAACCCTATGAATATATAACATCTCCACATAATTTGAAACAGTATTTTCAATTACCAAAAAACAATAAAGTTAACAAAGTTAATTTATTAAAATCAACGTTAACCCCTATGGAGCGGATGGAATTTTTTGCCAAAAGCACCAGTTTCACAAATGTGTCGTTTTCACGGTATATGGTGCCTTGGTAAGTGTGGGTGATTCGTTACATGTTTCATAACTCCTATAAAGTGATTTTGGTCCATAAAATACATGATCGCATGATATATACAACGATATATCGGTGATATACAAGCCAAAAAACACGTTTTCCAGGAATCAAAAGTGTCAAAAATCAGTTCTCACAACCGCTTATTCGAGTATTAGGTCGCCCCTCGACCATAAAACAATCGCCTTTACTAATGTCTTGAAATCGGTAATGGTGGCTGTAGTTAAACGCACTATTACATCAAAATAATCAAGCAATAAGGTGAAAAAAACACCCAAAAACAACGAAAAAACATCATTTGTCAAATGTTTTCCATACTTAAGGCCATATTGTGTGTTTTCAGGGGAAATCGACTGTTGGGAAAGTATGTATTGCCCATATGAGGTGCATGGTCATTTTATATGATAGTGGGCACTGAACCAACAAAGCCTTGTCGATGAATGGCATCTACACCTCGTTTTTTCACACTTTAAGATACTTTTGACCAAAATTTCATGCCTAGAAATAAGCAACTTTGGGGATTTTGCTACAACAAAATTACCCTTGGGTGAGATATATATACTAAGTATATGTGTAGAATAAATTGTTGAGTATTAGATATACCTATTGCAACGGGTGTGCGAAGCTTGTATGGCCGATTCCGACAAGTGCTATCGGGCTGAGAAATGAATACAAGCTTAGAGTTTGAAGTGGTTGTACCGTATACGGTACAAACCGCTCCATAGGGGTTAAACACTATAGGGACGGGGCTTGATATTTATACTTTCGGAAATGCTTTAAAAGATGCAAGAAATATGTCAATAAATAATGTTGAAAGTTATGAATTTAACCACCAAATTTCAGAAGATTTAAATCCATTAGGGCTATTAGGAGTAAATTTTGACATTGATGCAAATTATTTACACGACGATGCACCATTAGAAGCTAGAATGTTAGCAGATTATATTTCTAACAAAGGTCCTCAAAGAATGACAAATTTTAGTAGAAATGTAAATACATCGTTATCAAATAAATATACAAATATAGATAAAAATACAATAAAAGACAACAAAAATAATATTTTGGTAAATTATGGAACGTGAACAATTAATGAAAAATGCTCAGATATTATATCCAAATTTATGTACATTTTATTTAGAATTAATTATTGATGATTATATAGCACGACCTGAATTTTATGATAAAATGTATAACGGAAATGTTGTGGATATTCCATTACCATTAAAAAGGGACAAACAAAAAGAAATTGATGAAAATAAAAATTATATTCATATATTAAATAGAGATAATAATGAATCCAATATCTGAACGAACCCTTTATTTATCTAGTGAAGATTTATCAACCACCGGTGATTCAAGAATAATAAATATAAATGTTCCGACACAATTAACAAATTATAGAAACACAAATAGATTAAAAATTATTTTAAATTCTTTTTCCGCCGCAAAAACTTGGTACACCATCAATGAATACAATGGTATTTTTTATATAGCAAAAACAAGCACAAATGATTTGTATGAATGTAGAATACCAGATGGAAATTACACGAATTTAGATGATTTAAAATCAATTTTAGAAACCATTATTTTAAATGTTCTTGTAGCCAACTTTAATTTTGTTGCACCCGCTGATAGCGTAACCGTTACATGTGAGGCTATATCTGGACATTTTAATATACAACTTAGTAAAGCTGCACCAAACATTAAATTTGTTGCATTTTCAATTACTGGTGATTTTCAAACTGTTCCAGGCAGTGCATTAGATAATGCATTAAATGCTATATTTAATTCTCCTGGGAAATATAATGATGTTGATCAAATTTTAGGAGGACGAACGAATAAATCTGTTGCAGGATTAACAAATATTTCTGAAGTAAATAATTTATTTGATATTGAAACACCAGATTTGTTATTTAAATCTAAATTTCCGGGTAATTTACAAACAAATGATGCTATTTATTTAAGAATTACCACGTTACCAACAAATAATTTACAAAGTACTAATCTTTCAAACAATATAAATCAAAATCAAATAATAAGTAGCGACATTTTAGGAAAAGTATTATTACCTTCCGATATTTCTAGTAAATTTATTTCATATTTAGATTTTGATGAAAACTTTGGTATAGATGTACAAGCTTCACAATTTTCTCAATTACGAATTTCAATAACCGACAATAAATCTAGATTAATTCCAACAGCCTTGTCAAAAAATGGTACAGAACAATCCATTAATTTTGCAATTTCTTTGAAATTAAAAGAGTATTCTCAATGAACATTTTTTATTTTTTATTTATATATTATAGAAAATGTCTTTACCTTATAGCCTTGCATTTGGTCTTCAAAAATGAAACGGATATTCCACCAACTATTACAGATTAGAAACAACAAATTTGACAACCGTAGGTCCTTATGGTGTGATAACTTTAAATTTACCTGTGAACTCTTTAATAAATATGAAAAGCCTAAGTTTGCATTGTCAAGGTCGTGCTAATGAAACCAATATTGCTTGTGAGACAGCAGCACCGGCACAACCTGATGTAGTGATTACAACTTTGCCAAACGGTATAGAAAAACTTATTCAAAGGGTAGAAATTTACAGCGGTGGAATTCAAATTTCAAGTGGAATGCAACAATATTCAACGGTTTCAACTGTGTTGGATAATATAAATACAACGTTAAATAAAGAAGTTTCGTATCAAAGAGTTTTAAAAAATCAAGAAATAAATGTAAATACTGATAACTATTATACAGAATTACGACCATATATATTAAACATTTTTTTACAATTTATAGGCGAAGCAAGTCCAGACTATATTGATACAGCATTATTACCAAGTATACAAATACGATTTTATATGCACGGTCCTGAAGTTTTAGGGGCATATCAAAAATCATTAGGAGCTGGAAATGGATTTGCTGGAACTGGGGCGGCACAACTTGCTGCAAATGCTTCTTGGGTATTACAAGATTTGCATTTTACAATTGAAACAATTACATTTTCAAATGGTGTTTATGATAGCGCCGTGGAACGTAAATTAAGAGAAGATTCCTTTATTGAGGTGCCTTTTAAGAATTATTTTACATTCTTGGATTCCCAAACAAAAATGGACAAATCAACTAGATTTTCTTTATCTACTCAATGTTTAGATAATTTGTACGCCGTGCAAAGACCTTCAACTTATAATTCAACAAATGCAGGTTTGCATAAAATTGATAATAAAATTGGAGCAACTTATGTGCCGTCATATTTTAGATTTTATGCAGGAAAAATTCAATCTTTTCAATATAATATAAATTCACTTTATTATCCAAATTATAGAGCAACCGCTCTGGATGCCTTTAATTTACTAACTATAGGAAAAGCGGATAATTATTCTGTTGATTCTGGATGCAAAATAAATTCTTTGGAGAACTGGTATAATTCTTATTGGACTGCTATGTTAAGGCTTAATATGCCTTCCGAAATGAATGTTCGTAGTCTTAGTGGCCTAGATACACGTGGTTTGAACTCTCAATTCTTCTTACAAACACAAGCGGGCACAGATGCTTTACAAGAAGCTATTCCCGGTGGTGATAACGAAACTTTTGTAATTTGTGAATGTACTTCTACACTTCGCATAGGTATGGGTAGAATGATTGAAGTTGTTGTGTAAAACTTATTTATTTATAAATAATATATGGTTGAACAAGCTGGACAAATCAATTCTAAAAATCTAGGAAAGTCTTTAGGGAAAATAAATGTTACTTTACCAAATTTAATGTTAACTTCAGGATTTAGAAGTCCTTCAATGATGATGATTCCTTGCAAAACAATTCAAGATTTACGACCACCAGCAAGAGTTTCTAATGTGGACCCTATGTCAGGTTTCAAATCATATACATTAGGACACGGTGATAAAATTACAAAACAAAATGCTATGTTTTCATTTCCCAATATTCATCCATTAAACAATAAATTACCGAAACTTGCACCAACATTTTTTGTAAAATAAAATTTTGTAATATAATATTATATATATAATGTCTTCTTTTGGAAATGATTTTGTTTTAGATAAGAATATTAAAGTTAATGACGGTGTGTTTATTGGTGCTAAAAATAAAGTAACAAGAACAACCTTGCAAATGATTGGAGCTAATGTCATAATGGATATTGATGGAAGTCAAAGCGGTGACCCGGGTGTTACAAGTTTGAATATGGCTGCAAAAGAAAATAAAATGAAAGTTAGATTTGGAGGTTTGCCTATCGTAGACACAAATAACGTTCCTCCGATTGAAGAAATTACACAAGTAAATGGATTATATGTATTCAAAGCAGATCCAGCTGATAAATTTGGAACTGTATATATGAAACTTGCTCAACCGTAAATTTAAAACTTGTGTTATGATATATAATGTCTTCATTCGGAAACAATGTAGTTGCAAGTACATTTAATGGAAATCAAACTCCATCTACAAATATTCCTGACCCTTTAACAATTAATCAAATAAATGTAAATCAAATAGGTGATAATTCAAACCCTTGTCAAACAATTCATATGGCTTCAGATTTTTTATATCAAAATGATATTGATTTTATTGATAATTCTGATGTAAATAATCAAAGAGAATTTATGAAGTTACAAACTGATGGTGATTTAAATTTGGTTAATAATATCAATTTTTATGATTTCATTTTGAACAATCCTGTAAGTAAAGCAAAATTTTCTATAGGTTTGGATGAACTTGATAGTTCTTTTGAAATTAAATCTTTAGACCCTGTTCCTCAAACAAGATTGAAAATAGGAGACAATGGTATCAATGAATGGTCCTTTATGCAAACCACATTGAATGTAGAACCACTTGGAGCAGGTGTACTTTTAAATGATGGACCTTTAATTTTAAACACCGGTGATATTACTTTGAATTCTGGAAAGTTTATTGGTGACGGTTCTTTGCTTCAAAACCTTCCTTCCGGGGCTAACCAAAATTTACAATCTGTTACCGACCAAGGAAGTACAACTACCACAAATGATATTTCTTTTACGGGAACCGGAAAACTTATAATAAATCAAGAAGAATGTGATGGAAATTTGTTTAGAATTAAAGCGGGCACAGCGGGTAATGGATTGGTGTCCATAGGCGAATCGACTCAAAATGACGGTTTTCCAAATGCAAACCGTTCGGTTTTAATAGGTAGAAATAGTGGGGCTTTTAATTGTTTGAACGATTCAATATGCATAGGCAGCGGGGCCGGCAACAATCAATGTAATGCTTTCGTCGTGAACGTTGGGGACGACGCAGGGCAAAGCTTTGCTTCCGAGAATTCAGTAAATATCGGAAAATTTGCAGGGGAATATTTGGCTGGCGAGAATTCTATTAATATTGGTGCTGTGAGCGGTCAAAATTCTTCACAAAGTGCTACGGCTATTGATAATACAATAATTTTGAACGCAAGCGGTTTTGAACTTAATGCTGGGGTAAATAATTCTTGTTATATTAGACCTATCCGAGCAAGTCCTGATGTTAGCTCTGAAAGTTTACAATTATATTATGATTCTGCATCAAATGAAGTTAGAACCGGTGCAATAAATTCTGGAAGTATTGGTTCATTAAGTCAAGTTTTGGCTGTCGGTAATTCTGGAAATAACATTAATTTAAGCGGAGATTTGGATTGTAGTGCTATACGACTTGTAAGTAGCATAGACTGGGCATATACAACCCCAACATCATCATTGACGACCTCAGGAATTCCTTTGACAGGTTTGACAAATGCATATACGGCAACATTACCCACAAGTCCGGTTCCCCATACCGGTGATGTATTTACTTTTGTAAATAATACCGGAGCTACAATAAATGCTGGAGATATTGTTCAATTTTCTGATGATTTTTCAGATGTAAATGGTGTAAAAATATATGCAGCTTCTGCAAGTCAATCTAATCAAAATTGTATGCCTATTGGAGTTTGTGTTCAAAATTCAACAACCGGAAATTCTTGTTTCGTTTGTACAAAAGGATTCACAACTTGCAAAGCTATTGATGGAAGTTATGTTAAAGGTCAAATGTTAGGTTGTGCACCGGGAGGGTCAGTCAATTCTTCACAAATTACTACAAATAATGTTGGAATTATCGGTGTGTGTATGGAAAGTAAAGTTGTAACAACCTCGGGTTCAGGATTATTGGTTTGGATTAAACCTGATTTTAAATTGTTGTAGCACGAAAGCGCTTTTAGCACGGATGCGCCTTTAGCACGGATGCGCCTTTAGCACAGATGCGTGTGGCTATGTCAGGCAGGGATGATGCAATTACATATTAATAAATGCTGAGTGTATATATGTCCCGGTGTAAATTGGAAAGCAATGAGCAAGTCTAAGAGCAATCTATGACAAGATTTCGAGCTATCAGCAAGAAGTTTGATGGCAAAAGCTGATTGCTTAAGGAGCAGTTTTTTTCGGACGGCCCGCTTTCTTCGGGGCTTGCTGTTTCTGCCGGCGTTCTTTGGCGGCGTCGTTTTGGTTCTTGGTGTAGCAAGGCTTGCATAGCCCTTTGCACCTGAGCTTGTGGCAAGGTTTCTTGCACTTGCCACAAGTTGGTGCATTGGGGCCTGCACTGAAAGGATGTGCAATGCATAATGGACAAATCTGCTTTGCCTCACTCACTATGGCCTATTGCTGTATGACACCTGATGACACGCATGATGACAATGCACCTAACGCTACCCCCCTAGCCCAAATGGACCCTCCCGGGTGCTCACGAAGCCCCCTCCACCCATCCTTATACCAAAATGTTCCTAGGAGCCTGCACTACAAGGATGTGCAATGCATCATGGACAAATCTGCTTTGCCTCACTCACTATGGCCTATGCTGTATGACAGCTGATGATGACACGCATGATGACAATGCACCTAACGCTACCCCCCTAGCCCAAATGGAGCCTCCCGGGTGCTCACGAAGCCCCCTCCACCCATCCTTATACGAAAATGCTCCTAGGAGCCTGCACTAAAAGCATGTGCAATGCATCATGGGCAAATCCGCTTGCCTCACTCACTATAGCCTATGCTGTATGACACCTGATGATGACACGCATGATGACAATGCACCTAACGCTACCCCCCTAGCCCAAATGGAGCCTCCCGGGTGCTCACGAAGCCCCCTCCACCCATCCTTATACCAAAATGTTCCTAGGAGCCTGCAATAAAAGCATGTGCAATGCATCATGGGCAAATTTGCTTGCCTCACTCACTATAGCCTATGCTGTATGACACCTGATGATGACACGCATGATGACACGCATGATGACAATGCACCTAACGCTACCCCCCTAGCCCAAATGGACCCTCCCGGGTGCTCACGAAGCCCCCTCCACCCATCCTTATACCAAAATGTTCCTAGGAGCCTGCGCCAAAAGCATGTGCAATGCATAATGGACAAATCTGCTTTGCCTCACTCACTATGGCCTATGCTGTATGACAGCTGATGACACGCATGATGACAATGCACCTAACGCTACCCCCCCTAGCCCAAATGGCCCCTCCCGGGTGCTCACGAAGCCCCCTCCACCCATCCTTATACCAAAATGTTCCTAGGAGCCTGCACTAAAAGCATGTGCAATGCATCATGGGCAAATCTGCTTGCCTCACTCACTATAGCCTATGCTGTATGACAGCTGATGATGACACGCATGATGACAATGCACCTAACGCTACCCCCTAGCCCAAATGGACCCTCCCAGGTGCTCACGAAGCCCCCTCCACCCATCCTTATACCAAAATGATCCTAGGAGCCTGCTCTAAAAGGATGTCCAATGCATCATGGGCAAATCAGCTTGCCTCACTCACTATAGCCTATGCTGTATGACAGCTGATGATGACACGCATGATGACAATGCACCTAACGCTACCCCCCTAGCCCAAATGGACCCTCCCGGGTGCTCACGAAGCCCCCTCCACCCATCCTTATACCAAAATGTTCCTAGGAGCCTGCACTAAAAGCCTGTGCAATGCATCATGGGCAAATCTGCTTTGCCTCACTCACTATGGCCTATGCTGTATGACAGCTGATGATGACACGCATGATGACAATGCACCTAACGCTACCCCCCTAGCCCAAATGGACCCTCCCAGGTGCTCGCGAAGCCCCCTCCACCCATCCTTATACCAAAATGATCCTAGGAGCCTGCTCTGAAAGGATGTCCAATGCATCATGGGCAAATCAGCTTGCCTCACTCACTATAGCCTATGCTGTATGACAGCTGATGATGACACGCATGATGACAATGCACCTAACGCTACCCCCCTAGCCCAAATGGACCCTCCCGGGTGCTCACGAAGCCCCCTCAACCCATCCTTATACCAAAATGTTCCTAAGAGCCTGCACTACAAGCATGTGCAATGCATCATGGGCAAATCTGCTTGCCTCACTCACTATAGCCTATGCTGTATGACAGCTGATGATAACACGCATGATGACAATGCACCTAACGCTACCCCCCTAGCCCAAATGGAGCCTCCCGGGTGCTCACGAAGCCCCCTCCACCCATCCTTATACCGAAATGTTCCTAGGAGCCTGCACTAAAAGCATGTGCAATGCATCATGGGCAAATCTGCTTGCCTCACTCACTATGGCCTATGCTGTATGACAGCTGATGATGACACGCATGATGACAATGCACCTAACGCTACCCCTCTAGCTTAAATGGCCCCTGCTCCCGGGTGCTCACGAAGCCCCCTCCACCCATCCTTATACCAAAATGTTCCTTGGAGGCTGGTGAATTTCATGTCGCAAGGAATGCATGAAGAGGTAGAAATACAAACCTGGCGAAGGAAGGTAAACATTTTCGTCCAGGACTTTGCTGCTTGTTCTTTTGTGACTATGGGGACGTTTGGTTCCGGGTCCAAGATGGTGAGGTCAGCAGTTCGAAGATGACCTCCGCCCCACAACTTTCTAGGAAGCGTCGTGCATAGGGAAAAGGATAGGGAAGTTTGGTGAAACTAAATTACCCAATTTGAGTAGTGCAGTCGCGCACCCTGTTTAACTTCACGGCGAAGAGCACATTCCAAGAAGGACCATGATTTGTTGATGCGCAAAATGTTATGGGGTGTGAGGTACCCTCGGTGAAAAGAATTGAAACGGAATTGCCTAATTATAAGTACTCAGTCGCGCAAGCTACTTAAGTTGACGGGCAGGAACAATTTGCAACAAGGAGCGTGATATGCTGATGCGCCCAAAGATAATGGGCTGTGCGGTACCATGAGTGAAAAGAATTAAAAAAGAATTGCACAACTTGAATTTTACAAGTTTTCACTTGCGCACCATGGCAAATGAAAGACAGCAATACGTTTCTTACATGGAGCGCGAGTTGCTGATGCGCACCTGAAAGTTTTGCCATTGGCAGAAGCGTGGGCATCTCGTTGCTCCTCAAGAAATCGGCGTACATCGGCGTAGTTTCTCTCCTTGAGAACCCCCCAATGCGTTTCATTTTGCGGAGGCAACTGCGGATAAGAGGAGAGAACATCGGTTGACTCAATGTGTAAAACAGGAAGGTACGTAGTGAATTAGATGAGAAGATAACAGTAGAAGAACTGTAACGTGAAGTAGACATGAACCGCAGGAAGGGAGAATTGTGACATACCGGTTTAGGCTAGACTTGAGCGTTTTCCGAGAGATGACCTCGTGCTTCGGCGTAGCTTGGGAACTTCAGGTGTACACTGGTGAGTGGCGGGTTGTGATACCGACGGGGAAGCAAGGGACGGGGATTGTGAAACTGACGGGGAAGGCTGGTTGTTATCCCAAGATGAGGGGCCTAGGTGGTTGGCGGAATTCAAATTGTAGAGGTGTAGTGTCGCTGGGACTTTGGAGGACGCGCCAGAATATTTGTCAATTAAGCAGGTGGGACAGATACAAATGCGCTGGGTTGTGTTGGCAAGAACAGTGAAGATTGGAATTTGCCACGCTGGTGGTTTTAGTGGTTTCTTTGGCATGAAGATTGGGCCTGAACAGCACGAAATACATGGAAACGGTCAGGTGAACCAAACTTGACGAAATGAAGAAAATGACGATGCGCTCGAGTGAAGCCGAGAATATGATATGTGAAAGGGCAGTCGCAGTCGCGAAAGACTTTGAAGCGAACAGCTGAAAAGGGCGTGCTAGGTACCAACCTTCAAACGTTCCAATATTCAAGGATTGCCTCAACGGTGTTTGTAGGAAGGAGAGATTTGGTAGATTGTCGGGGTTCCGCTTGCGCCTTGATTCGATCGGAACGGCGTCGTGAAATACGGCTCTGTGAACGTCAGAACGGCGTCTTAAAATAGGGGTATGCCGCGGTTTAGATGCTTTAATACGAGAATACATTGAAAACCCGAAACTGTACCTTAGTTATGATTCTGCGATGGCGTCTCCAAATCTGCTCAAGGGCTACCCAACCGGTGTTGCAATCCAAAATGATCTGTGCGTCGGTCCCCGATAAGTGCAACTCTTGAATAAAAGCACGATTCCCTGCAATAGCCTGTCGACAATCTTTTTCAAAATATTTGCAGGTTTCCTCAATGTTTCGTTCCATATATCTCGCAGAGAAAGTGAATTTGAAATTTGAAAATAAGCCATTATCTTGAAGTATTCAGGAATACTGAGTCTTGCATTGTGGCCTTTTGGGTTCCCTCTTGCAACGAATATAAGACAAAAGAGACCTTTCGTTTCTCTCCACACTTTGACAACACGCACGATGATCGAATTCGATGGCATGGCATCGCTATGACGCTATCGCATGGCAATGATTCTCGATTGATGATGATTCGGTTTGCGTTTCCCAAGGAGACGGGAAGAGTCGCAGACGCCATGCGATGGCGATGGCGCAGGCGCGATCGGCAGCGGCTCCGGCAGCGGCATCGGCATGAGCATCGCATCGTGGAAGTCGGTGACACAGCACTCGGAACTTGGGATGTGGGATGATGTCAATGCCATGCCATTCCCAGATGCCATGTCATTTTGTGATGTACAAAAAGATCCCGAGCGTTGAAACTCTAATATATATTAGAATTGTGACGGACGGAAACGTTCGGGGGAGCTGAGGAGCCCCCCGTTTCGTCGGATGCAAAATGCCATGACAATTTCCCGCACGCGCATCCGTGCTACAGCATATATCTATATATTGTACATGTATTATTTTTGTACATTGTTATAATGAGTTGAAGTATATATATATGGTTCCACCTTCTTCCCCCCTCAAGGAAGTGTGAACTCCACAGGCAGTTGTCAAGTGCCTTTATACCTCATATATGTAGCATGCTGTCCTTTAAGGAACTTATACAGCTCATACAGTTCTAGGGTTGCTGCCCTACAGTTCTTGGGTTGTTGCCCGATATATTGGTCATAACTGTGCTGATTTCAGCATGACCTAAATGCCAAACACAGAGTGTTTCACTATTATATAGCGGCATTTTAGGGTGTATTGGGTTACAGTGACCCTTATCACCTACAGTGACATTAGGGTGTTACATGGTATCAGTAACACTTAATTGTATCAAATTAAAGCAGTATGAACATTTTTTAAGGAATTGAAGCAAAACTGCATTTAATATGTCACTGTATATCACGTGGTATTTAGGAGGTATGTTACACCCCTAACACACACATGTGATTTTCAGGGTGTTACAGGGTGTTACAAGTGCTGTAATATTTTGGGCATATTTATCAATAGCTGAATAATTGGATCAGCGAAAAAAATCAAACCCAATTTTTCATTTTGAAATCATGCGTGTGAGTTTTTCACGCATTTAGTTACAGCCACTATGTACACCCCTAGGTGTTACACACAAGATTTTTAGGGTGTTACATGAGATATGAATGTGCACATAATATTTTTCAGGTACCTTAATAGGTATAAAATGATATTCCGTGAAAAAATGGAGTCCAAATTTCAATTTTGAAATCTCCCGCAATGGGATTTTACCCATTTTCACCATTTCTGGCCATATATATATATATACTTCGTATATATATATATAACAGTGTGTGTGTGTTATGTGCTTCTTACAAAACTCATGTAACATATCTCACTTTTACGCATGATATTTTTCATGGCATTTTCGTGAAGATATGTGATGGTCAACACATGGGGTTTTGCTGATTGAAACCCACGACCATGCAAAAAGTGGTGATAATGTGTGTGTTATCAACAATGACTTATAGGCTGATGTCTGTCAGATAGTTTTTAACTTACTTAGGACTATCAACTCTATAGATGACCTTTTCAGGCGAGATTACTCCTTGGTTCGGTCGCCTGTCTTTGGCAGTTGATCGCATTGCAAAGTCTCACGAGTGAGTCTGCTGGAGATCTGCTTTATATCTTTGGATCTATGATAGTTCTCTGGGTGGTGTTGCCACCCAGATACTAAGTAGTTGGAGCAAATGCTCATAGTATTTCTACTATCTACTTTATCAGATATCATGTTGAATTTCTGATTTACAGTACAAAGTATGCACTGAATTGTGATCAGGTTTCTGATTCAATTGTCATGATGCATACGTAGATAATGAAATTGCTCCAGCGATTGTGTGGGATGCATGAACAGTGGTCGACAGTGACCAACTGTTATTTGAGCACCGTATACTGCCTTCGGGTCTGGAGATATCTCCATCCAACCCTTCAGCAGGTTGTTTGATCCTATCCCATATGTATCGCCATCGCTTGATAACCAACACGCGCATGTGTTTGTTGGATGGTATCTATGTATCATATGTTGATATAATACTTGATCATTACACTTAGGAGTCAGTGTAATGTCAACATAGTACATAATGATGTCAGTGACTTATGTATTGTATAGGTACTTTCTGATTTAGTACACTACAGTGCGGGACCGATTTTAAGCAACAGTCATTTTCGATCCAGCCTCCAGCCCTCGATTGCTTATATCGAAAATCGCGAAACTTCCAGCCTCCCAACGATTTCGGGTTTTTTCGTTTGCTTAAATGGATCTAACGACCCGAAATTAATTCGCGGGACCCAGGGGCACCCAGCCGACTGAACTGCTTGAAACTGGCCAATCGCGCACTAAGAAATGTGTCACCAGCTCCCATCGAGGCAGCTGCGATTGCTTAGCCCATTGCTTCTTAGGAGGAGAAAAGAGTGCCAAAAGTCGCGTTGTCCGGTAGACGAAAGGCTCGTTTTATTGCTGTTTCTCCCCCTGTTTTGAAAATGTGTATGTATACGCGCGCTTGAAGAAGTAGGCGGGCAATAGCCCACCTGCTAATATCTTGCCCATATGCCATATCATAAGTGGCCACCTGCTAATATCCTGCCCAGTTGCCAATCATAGCTTCAGACCGGCTGCGTTTCGGTCGCAAAAGCTATGAAATATCGGTCAATACTCATTCGCATGATATGACATGCATAGATAGCGCCGCAGGCTTTCTACAGTTGCTGAGCGATAGCGCGATCATCGATAGGCAAAACGAAATACTGTATATGATGTAAACACGTGCATAAATAATGGTTAGGCATACAAGCGGAATCATACCCCGCTAGGGAAGATACCAATGGGCATAATAATTAAAGTGACTTGTAGATGGGGCATGCATGTCTCGAATGTCTCGAATCATGGAAAATGGATTAAACCATCGTTTTCCCCGACATCGAATTGTGTTTAGACACATATATAGCATAGTTTTATGTTAATTGATCAATACTTTGAAACCCTAACCCAAATCTCCATTTTAGAGCCCCTCCAGGTGCGCTGTGTATGTAAAAGGCATCGGTAAAAGCTGTGACATATCGGACAACCCTCATTCGAATGATATAACATGCATATATAGCGCCTCAGGCTTTCTACAATTGCTGAGTGACAACACGATAATATGCAAACAATATTGCATTTGCACTCGTGGTATAGCATATCAAGCGACACTCGTAGATATGATGCGATATGATGTAATACACATGCACGCCGTACTGGAATATCCCGGTTCAAGATATCAGACAGTCAGTGAACCAATATAGATAAACTCTCATAAGAAATAAACCCTAAGCTAGATATACCCGGAACGGTCACCGGAGTCAGGATTCACGGCCATGAATCTGAAATTCCCGGCCGTGAATTCCGAGGAACGGTCTCGAGTCTAGCTACCTGTGACACTCGGTGTGTCACAGCACAGGCTTACGGATCAGTCACGGTCCAGTGTTGGCTACCTAGGAATCAGGGGAGAAGTCCTGTCGCGATTGACCGGCCCCTGGCCGAGAGAGTCTCCCAAAACGAGGGTTTGGCCGAAGATTGGCCGAAAGAATTTTGACCCTTAAGTATGCAAAAAGATGTCAAAACAAGAAAAAACAAATGTTTTCTCGAAAACTGGCCGAAAGGCCTCCGGAGAGGACTTCTCCCCTGCTAGGAATCTGTCATAGGGGCCTGCACCGGGACTCCCGGTCAGGGCTGCCTATACAGATTTCAGCACACCACCCCAGCACTGTGGGTGGTGACTGACAGGTAAGTCAGAAAAGTTAAGATAAGTTAGGGTAGGAGCTAGGGTGACAAACCTAACTGCTAATTCAACTGTGCCATTCTGATACACAAATTGAAACCCTCTAGCCGGCACAAGAGCAGAAACATACAGGCACGTAGGTCCTGCTAAACTACTGAAAAGCACTGTGGCAGCAAACCAGATTGAAGATTGTAGATGTCAAAGTAAAGCATAAACCAAATTGAAGACCATGTTTAGGTCAAAGCACAACTCAGTACACCACCAGAAAGTGGTGCACTGCCAGAGCCAGAAGTAAAGCTACTCGGGGTCAAAGTCCAGAGGAGCACCGTCACCACAATGTCCACGGTAGTAGCTTGCAGCACTGCTCTCCAGTGGGTCAGGCGGCCGGTGAACCACCGTCGCAGCACCCAGGGAGTGCAGTACTGCATCCAGAGTGACGGGGTCCAGCTCGGATATACCGGGGTAGATGCATAAGTCTCCCCTGCACAGCACAGGCTGCGGTGCAGCCCGACCCGATACCTGTACAGAGTCGATGTCATTGGCCGCCGTGTAGGCGGCTGCCCCCACACCCATGATCGAGATGAAAAGAATGAGGGAGACAAAGTAAGGAAAACCCCACGGGCCCGCGTGTGCGGGGAAGCCCCATGGCGGCTTGCCACAACCGTAGGTGCGGGAAGCACCACCAGACTCAGTCACGTGGGCTGCGGGCTCCGACGCATGATTAGCCGAGATGGCCGGAGCCCGCGGCTTGACGGCGAAGCTGCCGTCTGCAAAATCCTCGTAGTCGTCGGTGTCGTAGCCGGTCAAGTCAACCTGCCCGATGGCGGCGTGGTTCACGGTCTGAACGAACCCAGCGAACTCACCGTCCGCGCCCGCTGTGGTGGTTACCCGCGCCGATTGCAGTGGCGCGGGTTTCACATCCTTTCCCTGCGAGACAGGCATAGCAGGGGCCGGCACGGCGGATGCCGATGCCGCCGCACCACCTGCCGGAACCTGCTCCTCCGGCGTGGTCCCCGCCGCGGCGGGTCCGCACACCAGAGCCGAAGCCTGCTGCTCGATGCCGTCAGGAGGCGGGAAAGATGCGTGTGTGAAGTGCACCTGGTGATTGGCCGCGGAGTGAACCTCCGCGGCAAGATCGTCGAGCCGTCGAAGAATGTCGTCTCCTACGGGCTCGTCGGAAGCTGACCGCTGCTCCACCGCGAAGCCGTAGGCGGACACGTCGATGCCGCCCACCGCTCCCGCACAAAGCACCGCAGGCGGCCCGTACGCGGCAGCCGCACGAGCAAAGGACTCCGCGCCATCGTCCGCTGCCTGCTGAAAGAGCGCACACATGGCAAGTGCATGCACGCCCTCCGCGTCCTCCTCGTCGATAGGAATGCAGAATGCCGCGGCAGAGGTGGGTGGGTGTTGGCGCCCGCCCAACGGGCAGTCGCGGTAGAAGTGATAGCTCTCACCTTTGCCTGCCTTCTTGCACCTGCCGCAGAACGGTTTCGCTCGCTGGTCGTCCCGGTCGAATCCCACGGGCGGCACCTTGTGCTGCCCCATACGGTAGCCCCTCGGCTGCTGCGCACGCTGCTGCTGCTGTTGCCGCTGCTTGTCCCGCTGTTGCCGCACTACCGGAGCGCCCTCCCCGTGCTGCCGCTGTACCAGCTCCTTCAGCTCCGTGATCTTCACGAGGAGGGCGTCGTACTCGCTGCTGGAGAGGTGCGCGGAGATGCCGTCCGCTCCAGAAGCCGCCTTCCCCGTGTCAGTCTGAGCCCAAGCCTGGTAGATCTCTACCACCATGGAGCGGAGTGAGGCCAACGGTACATGGGCCAAGTCAGCAGCCATGGGGTACAGTAGCGCACCTTAACCGCAGCGTAGAACGCCGGGTCAAGCCTGGTGTACAGGCTCAGCTTACGCGTAGCCTCCGTAGGTGTCCAGTCGGAGGCCCTGTTGTCCCGCACCAAACGTTGCTCCCGCGCCAAGATCGGCTGCGGGTCCACGTTCGCGGGGTAACGCAAGGCCGCATGCTCCTCCTGCTGCGACTCCCGCAGCGCCACCGGTACGCAGCCCTTGATGATGTCGACCAAAGCTCGCCGGCCATCTCGGTCAGAGGAAGCATCCGTACCCGTGAGCCAGACATACGCGTTGCTGTGCTTCTCCACCACGAGAGCCAGCACGTCGTACAGAAGGCCATTCACCCGGCTCACAACCGGGGTAAGGGGGTCGTCGAGATCAAAGGACTTCAGCTCCAGCCCAGCCGACTCGAACTCCGTACGTAGCTGCACCACCAGGTCGGACAGAAGGCCAGCGTCGTCCGTACCGCGGAAATGGTGTTTCTTGTCACCAAGAACGTCCTCGCGGATGCTCTTGGCCCAGGCACGATGCAGACGTGCCTTGTAGATCTCGTCGGTCAACTTTGCCTGTTCCTGCAAGTAACGCCTAACGGCCACGTCGGCGTCTCCATTCGAAGCAGGGTCGGGGGTCGGCACAGTCGGTGTCCGCACCGTCGGGCTGTTCCGAACCGCGTCGATAAGCCTCAGCGAGGCATCAATGTCGCTGTCCCTCGTGAGGGACTTCTTAGCTCTTGTGGTAACTCCCATAATTCTGAAAGCCTGATGGGAGGTGGTACGCCGGGGCGCGTTCGGGTAATGTTGGGAAGATGCGACGTCACAGTCACGGAAGGAGCGGTAGAGCCATGCGAGCGAGGGGCACTGGAAGACGTCGTCGAGGTCGAAGGTGCTCGAGCCACCAGCCCAAAAATCGGCAGCAAGCGGGATCAGGGCAAGCGTAATACCGTAAATGAACATTGCGTCGACTAGGCCCGGTCCAGGTCGAACCCCCATAGCTGCGGCTCAAAGACGCTCACCGCAAACAGCTCATCTCAAAATTCCCGTGAGTCCCCAAACGCGCCGTCGCGCACCACCTCTCCAAGCGGCTGCTTTAGCCAATCATGGCCAAACTAGCTGTGGAATATAGCGTGGAATGGGTCCACGACCTACTGGAATATCCCGGTTCAAGATATCAGACAGTCAGTGAACCAATATAGATAAACTCTCATAAGAAATAAACCCTAAGCTAGATATACCCGGAACGGTCACGGAGTCAGGATTCACGGCCATGAATCTGAAATTCCCGGCCGTGAATTCCGAGGAACGGTCTCGAGTCTAGCTACCTGTGACACTCGGTGTGTCACAGCACAGGCTTACGGATCAGTCACGGTCCAGTGTTGGCTACCTAGGAATCTGTCATAGGGGCCTGCACCGGGACTCCCGGTCAGGGCTGCCTATACAGATTTCAGCACGCCGTCCTTACACCTCCATTCGCGGTTGCTCTATTATGTGCTATACTATTATACGACAGTAAGGTATATTCATCGTTGAAGGCTGGAATTGCTAAAAACAACAAAAATGCCCATTTTCGTGATCTCGATCCAGAGGGCTGGAATTGCTTAACGGGGTTGGCCAAAAATCCAGCCTTTTTGCAAAGGTTGGAAATTGCTTAGTTTTTGAGAATTCCAGCGCTGTTTGCTTAAACGACTGTTGCTTAAAATCGGGCCCGCACTGTATACCAAATTGATTTATCACATAAGATGATCTGTATACCACTAACAACATGTAGCTAACATGATATATATCAACTTGGTTAGTGTATGTAATCCTGCATATCTCATCGTGAATGACGAGTTGCTTGGTATATTTCACACATGGCTCTGGTGAGTATTCCTTTCATTGATCAACAGTAGAACAATATCCCATCCCAAATCCTACGTCAGGGAATACTGAGCTAATTACTGTCTTAAGATCATGATCGGCACCTTATACCAAGTGGGTTCGTTTATAGTTTAGACTTGCACAGCAGGTATGCTATGTGATATTTAATGCAACATCTGATGCACTGTTATATATGACTATGCATGCCAACCGTTATCGTGATCAAGTTGGCTGTATACATGTGTGCATATGTCAATGTATAACATGGTGGAATCATGCTGCACGGTATTGCTGCATGGTATAGTGATGCATGGTATTGCTGCATGATATAGTGATGCATGGTATTGCTGCATACACTTGGTATATACTGAATGGATAGTGTATGCTGCATATTTGTGTGTGTGTGTGTGATATGATGTGCTACACACACAGCATATGGTACACACACATATGATTGCACAGCATCCATATTCATCTGATGTCATATTATGTGTCCGACTGCAAACTTTGTATGTACAATTGCCAGTAACTAAATAAACATCATCTCTGTATGCTATGTGCGAGCATCACAGATATTGAATAACGTGCTGCATATATGAATTATGCACCCTCATCGCGCGTCGTCTGAGCATGATGAATCATAGCAGGTGTGCGTACATCCTGACAAGCTAAATCATCGTATGCGCGTAGACGAGCGATTTTTGCAAACCATTTGCAATAACGAAATTTTTGATGCGTGCACTGCACTGAACAATTAGTGCGGATAGCGAATTATCACTGTCGCTGATGTATGCGCTGCGAATGGTGAACATCTCTGTCGCCGGTATGTGTGGCATATGGTACGAATGCCATCGCGCGTACGGATCATACAAACTG
The DNA here is from genome assembly GCA_001247695.2 of Cymbomonas tetramitiformis. Classification (NCBI taxonomy): domain Eukaryota; kingdom Viridiplantae; phylum Chlorophyta; class Pyramimonadophyceae; order Pyramimonadales; family Pyramimonadaceae; genus Cymbomonas; species Cymbomonas tetramitiformis. The sequence continues at coordinate 20,536 of LGRX02000477.1, read as the reverse complement.
ATGACGTTTTGATCATCCGCGCGTCAGTATGTCGCATATCGTGCAACCCTGCGAATGATAACAGCATATGTGTGCGATCTGTATGCGGTAAGCACACCTTGTCGCTGTTATCCTCTGACGCTATTTATGCGAGCGAATACGTTCGCGACGGTAATTCCTCGCGCACTCCGTTCGCTGTTGATTCCGCAGCGGATGTTGTTATTCGATATATGGTCGTATATGTGCGATCGCTATCGCCTGTATGTATGCGCGAACACCGCGAACCTGTTACATACACAATATACGATATATCTCTATTGCCGCACTGCACACTTATGTGTCCTCGTTCGTCGCGTGGACGAGTAGAATACCACTGTTAAGGCTCGCTATGCGAGCGATATGTATGGCACGGCTATTATTGAACGACAATAGCACGCGCAGAGTATTGTGGGTATGAGTGCAGTCTCTTCTCCAGAAGTGCTGCTCGAGCTCAATGCTCTCTCATATACGCCAATGCCCCCACACTTCATAAGCGTTACCACAATTGGGTTGTGAACCCGAAGGCATTGGGTGAACAACAGTATCGGCTGATCGAATAAGCCATATGATACCCGCATGGTGTTCAATTCATGCTTGAAGCGAAGACGAGTCTTCTCAGAACACTTCGGTTCTTCAAGACCTGTCTTGCTTCGCCATCTCGATGCCAACACCTGGCCTCTCGATGACAGGTGTCACTCACCTTAAGTGGATGACGGACATTATGACTGTACATGTCACAGTCGACCATACAGACGATTGTATGTCATTATAACATATGACATGACACGACATGGTATGACATGGTATGACATGTATGACACGCATGGCATGTATGACATGTATGACACATATGTCATCGGTCATATCCCTGACAGGCAGGATAGATATCTTCCGCGGAGTTGACTCGGCCCGCATTGGGAATTTACTTCCGCCACATTTCGGCCCGTCTCGGCCCGAACCCAAAATTGCCCGCCGCAGGCGCAAAATTTTGATTTTAAGTATGACAATTTGTCAAAAATCGATAAAATTTTGGAAATTTGTCGATTTTCCCCTCAATGCGACTCGGCCCATCCGCAACTTTTCCTTCGGCCCGCCTTCGGCCCGGGCCTCCGTGACACGGCCCCGGGCCGGCCAATCCCAGGAAGATATCTTCCCTGCTGACAGCTACGAAGGTACCTGCGTGACCAACATGCGAACGTCGACGCCATCTACAAGATGCGTCTACATCGGGCTTGGGCCAAGGGTATTCGCGAGAGGATATCCTTGGTTCCAAGAAACATCATTGCCGTGGTACTGACGACACCGACCGCCTCTCTGAGTTGGTGGTGCAACTTCGGATTGAGTTCGAGTCCGCTGGGCTCGACTTGACCCCCTTTGACCTCGACGACTCCACCTCGCTGCTTATCGAGAAGATTAATGGGATGCTCTACGACGTATTGGCCCTCGTCGTGGAGCGGAATTCGACGGCTGACTCCTAGTTGCGCGGTACGGATTCTTCAACTGACCGAGATGGAGATCGACATCATCAAGGGGAGCGTGCCTGCCGCGCTACGAGAGAGACATTAGCAAGAGCACTCAGCACTTCGTTATCCCGTAGGCGTAGGCCCGCAACCCATATTGGCTCGTGAGCAGCGTTTGATGCGGGATAACCGCGCTCCTGATTGGTAAGGTGGGCAGGTATTAAAAACGGTATAATACCGGTACGGGAAATACCGGTATTATACCCGGTAATACCAACCCCTGAAATCACAATACCTCCCATACTTAAGCTTTTACCGGTATTTTACCACGGTATCCTGGTATTACCATGATAAAATACCGATTACCCCCTCGATAAACGACAATACCAGTTTTGCCATATTTCCGCGGATTCGAAATGCGTCACGCAAGTCGGCGGACACCCACCGACCGCCACGCAGTGCTCAGCCACTGCTCAGCCTAACCGAAGCTGAAACTCATCCACCCAAAGGAAGAAATCAGTTTCAAGAACACGTGAAATAAAATTTTATAGACCGAAATCTACATCAACATGGCACCCGACGGTGGGGACGCAGATGATCCAGCAGTCGAAGAATTGTCATGGCCCGATCCGAGTGGGACACGGCACAAAGTTCCAGAGGAAGTCTATAGAGCTCTTCGTGCTCCTTACCGTGGACAGAGTGGCTTCGGGAAGCAGCACCTTACCCTCATTACGACCCTACCTACTACCGAATACCTCCGATGTTGTGATTAATAATGGTATCTGCTGTGATGAATAATGATATCTGCTGTGATTAATAATGATATCTGTTGTGATTAATAATGATTTTGCTGTGATCAATCATGATATATGCGGTGAGTAATGATATCTGCTGTGATGCATAATAATATCTGCTGTGATGAATAATTATATCTCGTGTGATTAATAATGATATCTGCGGTGAGTGATAATATCTCCGTGCCCCCGCACCTAATAAATATTCCAAAATCCTGCTGCTGCTGTCCGTTCCGGATTTATGCCACCTCTTTTGAGCGCGATAGTTGATAGTGGTATATATCTTCCACTATACCCACCAAACATCATGCGGGTGAGCTTTGGCTACATGGGGAGCTATCTGCATTCGATATCTCATGGCGTAAATGAATATTGGCTCATGCCTTGCTGACGGTATAACTTTGGTAATACCACCGAAATTAATACCGGTATTATACCCGGTATTACCACACCCTAGTTTCAAAATACCGGTATAATGCCCACCTTACTGATTGGAAGCCCACCGACGAGACCCGCAAGCTTTCACTCTACAACTGCCTCGACCCGATCTTCTACGCTGCGGTGAAGGTGAGGTATCCGCTTGCGGGCGACCTTAATGGTATTTCCCTTCGCTCCCTCCACGCAGGCTCTGGTTGTGGCCATTTACCATCAGGCTTGGGCGCATGGATAGGCAGCCCTGACCGGGAGTCCCGGTGCAAGCCCCTTTGATAAATCCCTAAGCCAACTTTGGTCTGCAGATCAATCCGCAGATGTAGGTTCGTGCCGTGACACCCGCCGTGTCACAAGTAGGCTAGACTCCGAGACCGTCCGAGACCATTCCGGGTATATTTAGCTTAGGGTTATTTATCTATCCGAGTTTATCCACACACAGTTCGGGACTATCTGATATCTGCTGAACTAGGATATTCCAATATGCCTATGTCGCTTGGTGCATGCCAATCACGTTGTAGCAAGCCATAGTGCCGAAAATTAAAACATAGCTCCTGCAATCACATTGCATATATCGAGATTTGACATGTAAACACCGACCATATAGTGGGGAATGAACATCGCTTACATATTGACACCTAACGCTATAAATATGGGAATAATGCATGCACGCACAGTTGGTTGCACAAACACACGCACACACCGTATATCTGCAAATCACTCCTTAGATAGAGTCACAAACCATCTAAATAAACAAACACACACACACACACAACCACCCCCCTCACCCGAATTGCATGGTAGTGCATGCGCGCGCGGACATGCACAAACGCATATACTTTACCATGAAAGCTACATTATCGATGTCTTTGTGCATGAAACGAAGTATGCATGTATTGCAACAACAATGCTGCTTCACATAAATACTTGAGTACATACTGGTAACAATATAACAAGCACACTGACAGGAGCATACCCTCAACACAAAATCATTATGCACATGCTTCGTTATTGACGGATCGATGTAACTCGATGCGTGAATGCCGGCGGTATCGACACTTGTCTTGGATCAATAGGATACGCCGGTGCAAGCGTTTATACACATGTACCGCCTTGTACCCATTCACAAATAACGCATCATACACACAATCAGATCGTAGTGAGTGCGACCTTGATGCATTATCATTCAGCAATCGCCACCTGAAATTGCGCACGATATTTTGTTCAGTTTATTGGTAGGATTGTTCGCGGTAGAAGTCCCACCCGCCTCAGCATCAACTTCGTCACAAGAACCCTTGAAACCCGCTTCCTGAGTATGTATTCACTTGACCATGTGGTAACGATATTTTACAGATTCGGTGATTTTGTTGGTCCGTCACCAACACATCGTCGATCGAGTTGAATGCTGCGATACCGGCTGGTCCATGAAACGATGCTAAGTGGCTGTCGCCATCCTGACAACCTTGGTTGCCACTTCCTGCCAAAGTCGAGACTGTTGTGTCGCCCTCCGCATCCAAAGGAATACTGCACACGCGGTTGTTCATCTGATCGGTTAATATCATTGTGTTCGACCTGCTCTGGGATGATGGCGAGCAAGTGCCTTGGTAGTGCATAATGGCCAAGCCACATGGGCGATCAAATTTTGCACCGTGTAAACGTGATCCATCCGAAAATCCTTTATTGCCGCTTCCTGCAAAAGTTTCACTGACGCAACCGTTATGGGTAGCACTTCAAATTTGTCGCACCGGGTATTTTATTTGTCGTGTCGCAAGACAGATTGGAATTATACCGTGCGACAGAAATGAGCCGGGGGCTCATATCTGTCGCAGGTGCGACAATCATGAGTACCACGCTCATTTCTGTCGTGAAAATTCACAGAAAATTTTCGAAAATGAAATTAAGCTAGGGGGAACACAAACGAATAGTACCGCGATTATGACTTGAAAAACAAAATTACTGAACGAGTAGTACCGCGAATATTACATAAAACACAGGTGTATTATACGATCACTTGGGGACATTCATATAGCACGGAGCATACATGAGTAGCAAGCAAGCAAGCATTTCAGATGGATAAAGATACTAAGAGAAAAACCGATTACTCTCTTAAAAAATATTAGCATAAATACTTATTACTACTAGGCTGCTAGTTTCTAATACAAGGATTCAACTACCCGAGGGCGATATGAAAATCTAAACTAGGAAACTAGAGCACAGCGCACGTTCCAAAATCTTCAGAACCAAAACGTTTCCTGCAGCACACGAACAGCGAATCAGTCAGGACGTTGGGGATCGAACCCAATACCGACAGCCAACTGCTGTCCGCATTTCACCCTCGGGTGGGCGTCTACGTACAAAATAGACGTTTTGAAAACAGCAGCGGAACAGTGGGTGGAAAATCTAAAATTCTGAACATCAATAATCGGCGAAACCTATACAGAGCTGGAAGTCACAGGATGCCGCGAGCACTCTGCTGGCGGCATAAAAGGATGCTCGGCGTAAAAAACAAAACCTGCAAAAAACGAAACGCTGGTTAGTAAAGACGTTGGGAATCGAACCCAACCCGTCGGAGAATCCCGCCGGTCTCCAAGCACCCCTTCAGCTTAGTAGGGCCAGAGGGAAAGATGCCGCCAGGAACGTTGCTGGCGGCTTCAGAAAAGGCACAGCATGAATTATACACTATGGCCGTTGCTGGCGCCTTCAGAAAAGGCACAGCATAAACCTGCAAAAAAACAGAGCGCTGCTCAGGAAGGAAGAATTCCTGTTGAAAATTGAACCCAAACCGTCAGGCGGGATGCAAAGACGCCCGACGGCCTCCAATCATCCATGTATCGCAGGATGGGCTGCTGGTGGGATGCGGCTCATGTGAGAACATCGCAGGAACGCCCCCCCGCCGGGTTCCACGCATGCACACGAAAACATGGTCGATATGAAATATTGCTAAAGAAAAGTAGCGCGCAAAAATCATTAATCAAACAAAAACACAAGCCGCGCGCTGAGACAGCGAGCAGGTAGGCGCAAGATAAGAGCTTGGAGAAAAATGAAAACGTTGCCGACCAGGATCATACCATATCCACTTTAGACTTTTGTCCGGGCCGCGCCGCCGATAGGAGTGGTGAGATGATCTTGAATGACGAGATGCGTAAATAATTGTAAATTCCGCATATCTTCGGGGTAAAATATGGAATTGTTACCCGTGTCTCTCGTTGTCGGTTACTAACGATCGGCCGAAACAATCCGGGGTAGGACTGCTGATGATGATGTTGAGATCGGTAAACCTGTTATTAGAGCAGTTTTGCGACAAATTCATAATTGTAAATTCCGCATATCTTCGGGGTAAAATATGGAATTGTTACCCGTGTCTCTCGTTGTCGGTTACGACCGAACGGTCGAAACAATCCGGGGTAGGACTGCTGAGATCGGTAAACCTGTTATTAGAGCAGTTTTGCGACAAATTCATAATTGTAAATTACGCATATCTTCGGGGTAAAATATGGAATTGTTACCCGTATCTCTCGTTGTCGGTTACGACCGAACGGTCGAAACAATCCAAGGTAGGACTGCCGAGATCGGTAAACCTGTTATTAGAGCAGTTTTGCGACAAATTTATAATTGTAAATTCCGCATATCTTCGGGGTAAAATATGGAATTGTTACCCGTGTCTCTCGTTGTCGGTTACGACCGAACGGTCGAAACAATCCAAGGTAGGACTGCTGAGATGCTATCGTATCATGATTGGTCGGTATAACGCGAGCGCTCGACACATTCATGGTAGGACTGCTGGCATGGATGGAAAACAGTATATATATCTTCGTGGTATAATTTTGAATTGTTAAACGTTTCTCTCGTTGTCGGTTACGACCGAACGGTCGAAACAATCCGGGGTAGGACTGCTGAGATGCTATCGTATCATGATTGGCCGGTAAAGCGCGAGCGCTCGACACAATCCGGGGTAGGACTGCTGACATGGGCAGAAAATTTTCGAAAAATTTCCAACGGCATAATTTTTGAGGGACAGCTCCTGCGGTGTGGCCTGTTGATGTCACTTTTTTCCAGGAAACCTGTTTCGCTCCTTTAAGGGAAACGAAATGAAAAACAGCATATTTCTGAAAAAGCTGCGAAGCGTCGTTAATATAAACGAATCTTTTGCGACACGACAAATAAAATACCCCGTGCGACACAAATGAGGGGCTACCACCGTTATGTTCAACTTCGCACACCCGGTGGTTGAATTGGTCTGCGATGTATAATTTGCCGGTATTAGCATCAATTGCGAGTCCGCATGGATTGCTGTATGCGACGATGCGCGCGTCACCATTGAGGAAGCCTCGATTGCCGCTTCCGCTCAAAGTTGAGACGCAACTCCCATCGCGTGTTAAAACACGTACCCTATGATTGCCCTGATCTGCGACATATATCTTTCCGAGGTCATCGTCGATGGCCAATCCAGCAGGACAGTCAAAGCACGCCGATGTCCCGGATCCATCCATACATCCTCGATTGCCACTTCCAGCGAGAGTGATCACTTGGCCGTTCGAAAATATTTTGCAAATCCTGTGATTGCATTGGTCTGTGGTGACAATGCTGTTGTCACGATAGTCAATACACACACCACTAGGCTGGTTGAAACATACTTCGGCACCACATCCGTCCGAACATCCCTTGTTTCCACTTCCTGCCAGCGTCTTCAAGGCGAGTCCGTGATTTCCGACGTAGCAAATTCTGTGATTATATTGATCAGCAACAACTACATCCCGATCGTCCTTACTGATGGCAATCCCACATGGTCGGTTGAAAGCCATGCGCGCGCCAATCGTATGACAATGGTATGCCAATCAAGCACGAGGTCCAACAGTGCGATATATATTCAAAATGTTCAATGTTCAAAATGTTCAATTGTTTTAGCACGATAGCTTTGGAATGCCCGTCTACGCTTACTGTGCGTGTAAAGTTGGTGTGCAAAAATGAAAATAAGAAAGGAAGTTCAATACTGTATAAAATGCAGGTTGGCGCCTGAAATCTTTCCGCATCGAGAATCGGGTCATATGAATAATGAATCTATCGAGCATATCGAGAATCGGGTCATTATTGTAGCCGCAGCCATCAATCATCAGTCATAGTCGCACCGATACGCTAGATATGTACAAGTCGCTCAAAGGACATAAACCATACCCATACCCATTGGTTGTGATTTTGAACAACCTGTGGGCAAATTCCGTTAAATACTTACGAGTACCCCTTCTTAAGCTCGACGTACCCCTCGCTTCTTAAGCTCGTACCCCTTCTTAAGCTCGCGCCCCTACTTAAGCTCTCTCATATCACGAACGCTGCTCGCATGCATGCGCTCCCAGCCGACGCACCGAAGGTGCCAACATCCTTACTTCGCATCGCGGGGGCTCCGCCTTCGCTTCGCTCACGCTCGCGCTCGCTGTATGGCTACTGCCCGGTGGTACGCATACTGTCACAAGTAGCAACTGTATGTTTTTTTATTATGGGCACTAGAGGGGGTGTACGAGTCCCATGAAGGTTTTGAAAAAGCCATTTAGGACACTTTTGAATTGTTATTGATGCTGAAAGTACTCTCATGAACTTTAGGTATGTGTATGTGCGGCGTGCTTTTGGGGGGTAACAACATAAAATTAATCAAATTTTCTGGATAACGTCATGAGTACCAAGCGCGCGGTGACTTAAAAGGGCACGCTAGGTGGTCATGAGGTGGCATGCATGATGTCACATTGCATTATTGGGATGTATTCTAAGTGGTCATCATGTGTCGTGCCATTTGAACGTCTTAAAGGCTAGTATTGGGATTTAATAACACCCAAGGGTGTGCTGAATTGGCCGCTTAGCATTTTTTGTAGTAATATCGGGAGCGATTTCGTACTTAAGTTTCAGGTGTAGAGTCCAAGCACGGCAGCTTCTCGTGCATGTAAAGGTTTAAACAAATCGATATATGGGTTTACTTTTGATGTCCTAAACGCTGGTGAGGCGATCCGACGTTATAACATACCTTTTTCATAGTTTTAGTGCCACGACTAGGCTCCAAAATCGACAATATCCCTCATACTTAAGGTTGGACCATTTGGTGGAGATGGGATGATTAGCATGTCGCAATTTTAGCGACGGGCAGCATGCCAACTACTGCCCCAGCATGATCGCATCCATCATTGGCCATACTACACAGCTTCAATTTGAGTCATCGCTGGGTTGATTTGAATCCAAAATCGGTTAGTGAAAAAATTCGAAAGCGCCATGATTTCGAAGACAAGTGGGACACTACGCTTTGTAACACAAAACTCCACCTTGGTGGCAATATGCATATACTGGGAGGGGTACACGTGACATATGGACCAATGGGGCATAAGGCAACTCTGTTGGGGTCATAAAGGTCATGGTATATCATGAATCGGCATCATCATCATGGAGGAGGACAACAAACGAATTTCCAGCGTTTTGGTACTTGCGATAGTACCAGATTCAATCCCGGTACCATGCCTAGTACCACTGGGCAGTGGCCAATTACCATATTATTGCGATGTGGGCATCTCGATCTGAGATCTGTCTCGTGTCTGGGCTGCGATGCGACGACGCGATGTCGATAGCGACGTCAAGTGTGACTGCGTGATAGACGAATGATAAGGTGGCGGCATTCGTCAAATATCCGTTGCACGAAAACTGTTCGATCGAAAAATGTAGTTATATGATCGAATCGGTTTGATCGGACGACGTGTTTGAAAAACATATTATCTTAAATATGGAATAGATTCACCTTCGGTGCGACTAACCTTATCATACGAGGTGGACCGACGATCCGGGTACGAGCGAGGGTATTGCAGGCGGCCCGAAATGATAGCCATGTGGTACCATATTGAAAATCTAACGCCATGCGCCAGAGCCAAGGAAATGGCCTGAGCATTTTAGATATAACATAAATAATGCATGTGGTACCATATGATGCATCAATATCTGACAAAGCAGTGTCGGAGGGTACTCTACGAACATTATTTAATTGCAGCAATTAACGCATGATCGAACGAGATTGCCTAGTGGAGATCCCCTAGATAGACACGCCTATAGTATTTATACAGTTGACATATCGCTCGTTGCTATCGTGATGTAAGTGTACGTACGTATCGGTATGTTTGCAATTGGTATCGTCACTTGGTGATCGATGCGACTTTGTAAGTTGTCGTTGCGTGACCGGCAAATCATTTGATTCGATATCTGTCGATGAAACGCGTATGCCATCGTCCGTCATCGGTCGATAAGCGAGTAGGTTGATATCGTCATCGTGTCGATTGCATTTAGCCTGATATCGAATCTAATCAATAAGTTCAAGAAATAATGACGATACCGACCTAGCCCTAATCGGGGCGATTTGACGCAGGAAGGTGCTTGAGCCGGGATTTCGGCACCTTTATCAATTAACCACCCGCACGCACCATGCCCTTACACTTATTGTATCCAGCTATCCACTTCAAATAACACAGAACCATCCCAATTTCAAAATGGTATATTCCTATATAAGTTACCCTTTCGTACCAGGGAACATGTGACTATTTCCACGACCCAAATATGCTGAAAGTGACCGATTTTCGTTGGACCATTTGAAGCATGTCCACGATTCCTTTTGGTTTTCCCTTGCCAGTTTAGATGATAAAGGATCCGTATCTTATGTGCCCTCATGCGCATTATAAGTATTATAGAACTCCAATAAGGGATTTTAGCGCGTTAGAAATATATTTTCGTGATTTCCCGACGAGGTTGAATGTGGCATAAGCAGCGATTCTCGGGTCATCTCGGGTCTCTACAGGCTCTTTGTAGTTTCCAACAGCCAATGTGAAAGGTGCGCACTGATCCCAACCGCAAGCCGTGCGCTGTGAAAAAGCTGAAACTTTACCATTGCAATAATTCTCAGCATATCTGAGTCGTGAAACGCTACTTATGACACATTCAACCTCATGGAGAACTTGGGACATCACGAAAAAAACGCAAATCGTTTCCCAGATTGATAATACATCATAACAAAACAACTGTGCATAAATGCTTTCTATTGTTTAATCAGGCCCTACGTCAGTCATAGTGATATAGTGGCCATCAATATACTCGAATTTGGTGCTTAACAACATCGGTATCAAGGCTGCAAAGCCCCAGGCAAGCACTATACTAACCGCAACATTGTCGGCCAAATGGCTCTGGCGGTCGTACCAATTGGTTTTGTTCCTCTTGCTCCTTCCTTTTTGTGTTCCCGCACCCGATTTTCCCTGAATGTTGCAAATGACGGCATGCCTTCACAATTGTATCAGGACAACTTCTCACTCGACAAGCCACACGCTACTTGCTTAGTCGGCACGTGGTAACTATACTGAAAACATATCGCACATCACAGGAATCATATAACTGATTATGAAAGCGACATATGCAGATGTGATGGTCAAATCAAACCCAACTGAAATGAAAGCTATGCCATCATATATGCACTGCAGATGTTTGCCAAACAAAACCTTCACACCCGATGTCGTGTGATGTGCAGGATGCCAACGCTGCGGGACAGCAGGTGATATACCCCCCGTCTTCCTGAACAATGATAGTCCAAAGTTCAATGGTGACAATAGGTACTAGCAAGATGGACGGCAACAATGCCCTCCCTCCGGTTTGGTTCGTCGCATCACGACAAGGCAACCATGCTGTTTGTTAACCAAATCACAATTCTTCACAATGATGCAAGTAGGGGACTCCGATATCCAACGAAGACCTTAACGAAATATTTTTGTCCATACAGCTATCCCTCGTGGATTGCTTTTGAGAACAGTGACATGCGGAACTCAGTCGAGGCATGACCCGCGCCCTCAAGCACTGCACCACAGTGAAAGATAGCATTTTGGGCATCACTTCTCTCCCACACCTGGCTGCCGTCACCTAGCCTACTCCAGTGTGACACAAACAGCATAGGCGTGTTCACCATGAAAACGTGACCTGGCATGTGCTTCTGCACATATGCCAACCCTTTGTTGGTCAGATGCATGTTCTTGTTGGACAAAAACATCTGAGGATTCCCCTGTGCCAACACATTGTCAAACCCTGACTTCAGATTTCAGCGTAACATGCGCCAACCAAACGAGGTGAAAGCCCTGGTGAACTAACAAAATTGTTTCCGTCGGATTGAAGCTTCAAGGGGCGTGGTAGGTGTCACTGCAGGCTCTGGTGCTCGGGCAGAACGTTCCGAATTGGATTGGCCAATATACTATACTAGGCAAATCCAAGGAAGTTGTGTAGGACACAGTCGTCAGTCGTGACATGCTACATGGTTGGACCTAATTGAATCTTAAGTCCAGCTACGATGCGAATCTCTGCAAAGCATCAAAGCGTGATCCCTTCACCGCGACCTTGGTGTGGCAGGTGGCCCGACCGCTTTTGCCAGCAGTACAAGCGACCAGTGTTATAGCTCACCTTCAAGTCTCGACAGAGCAATCGGTGGATCATATATCAGGGAGCTATCTAGATCGAGGTTGCAAATGGAGAGCACATCAGAGTGCACGCTTGCTCTAGTCCAAAAGGCAGTTCGCCGCCGGAAGGTGCCTCGGCTCTCTTCTTATAGCGGGTGCTCCTCTCCATAGGTCGGAATAGGTACAAGATATAAAGACATATGGCGCTAAATGCGTTTATAGCGTCTGAGACATGATACGAAAAGTATTTCACATTAATGCCCGAACCCTTTGTGCATTAGTTCGGGGCGCACCTGAATGTCAGAGAACCTCGGGAGTTGGCAGGCAGTGAGGAAGCCTTCGCCCTGCTTGGCCAAAGCCTTTGACGCCTCGAGGGTTATGAACCACAAATGCTTATCGCCGCGTGCCTCGTGCGGCATCCAAAAGTTTACCTGCCAGGACTGCCAGGACGTTAGGAGTCATTCCTGAGGCAGCATACAAGGCGGGTGGCTCCTGGGCTGCACCCTCAGCGCTCACAAAATCGCTCAGCACATTTGCCATCCTTGTTCAAAGCTCGTACGAGCGATTCGACAGTTACTTGAAATCCTGCCAAAGAGATTGAAACATGCAGAATGCATTGATGAAGGGTGTGGCGTCGAGTCACTCGCGAGTTCACAGTTTCATTTGATGCGTTCTTCAGAGCGCTATGAGTCCGATAAGTGTGTGGAATGCAACGCGCCAATAGAAGAGGCCAAATCTCTTGTCACGTGCTCAAGTCGTATACATCCCCCTAAGCATTACCTGACGAACGATTATGGGCGCCTTGCACTGGTCGGCGTCTTCCGCTCCACGAAAAGCCATGTTGAAGCATTGCCCCACCTCCCTATGCACGGTGCTGTGCGACAAAAGTGCAACGTCACTCAACATGGGTTCACCTGCTCGCTGAACTTAAACTATACCACATTCATCCCCGTCGAAGTAGCCAACCTATTCACAAAAGAGACTTGCCGAGACTGCTTAAACTCCAGCCGTGTTAAAGCCGTTTACAAGAGCAGCTCCACACTCTTAAGGGAGGAAATATTCAAATTGCGACCTTGAAAGCTAGATATGTGATATAGAGCGTTGGAAAGTAAGCATAACAAGAGACAGCACGACGTTGTGGCGGGGGCAAATCTGTCATTTGATCCACAAACTCGAGCACTTGCGACGGCAGGTGACGGTCTGCTTTCGATACTCAACCTGAACTGCCTTAGGGCTTCACCTGAGGTCCTCGAAGGGATCGCCGTCATCCCCGTGCACGACGAACTCTGACATGAGCACGGACAGCTTGCATTCATCCTGATGAGGGAAGTAAAGGTTCGTTTGGGGCCCTACTCCTTCGAGATTTCTTCGCCGCGCCCCGCCAATACTTAACACCCCGAGATACTCCTCGCCCAAAGCCTCCCACCTGCTGGTCTCATCGCTCAAAGCGTGGTGAACATACTCAGAAAAAGCGCGGTGAGTTTGGCTGGGCAGCCATTGACCGTAGGGGAGGTTGGTGGTGTCTTCCGACGGAGGAACGGTCTTGAACCACTCTGAGTCGAACTCAGATCGAATCGCTGCCGCCTCACTGCGCGCGCGGAACATGGAGGAGGAAGAATCAAACACGGCAAAGCCATGCCGCAGCAGTTCAGTAAACGCGGACGCCATGTTGTCGCACTCCTTTCCCACCCACTTGTTTCCTGCGACCTTAACGGTCACTCGAGGGATGTCGCCGGGGTGTAATTCGGTGTAGTCGCCAACCTGAGTGGCATCGACAGGGGTGACCTCCGCAATCAGGCCTGCACGCAACGTAGTGTGGCACTTGGCGCAAGGGAGGCTGGTAACTTTCCGGGAGCTCAGTTTCAACCCTAAGTGGCCTGTGTTGAAAACACGACAACGCATCCATGTGCGAGCACTCAGAGCTGAGCCGGCGTTATGACTCATTTGAGTGCATCAAGCAGACCTGCAACGAGTTGAAAGTGCAGAGATCTAGTATTGCACAATTGCTCCCAAGCGTCTGCGAAATCACAACTGTGTCGATCGGTATCAAAAAACTGGTGTACACGGGAGCTCCCAGCTGCAAGGTTAAGTAGGGCTTGTGTCACCTCTCACGAACCTCCGGCGCGGGAATTTTTTTTCTCCGATTTTTCTTCACATTTTTTTGTTCTCCTGGTATAAATAACCCTTAACCCATATCTCTATGGCGGTCCGGTTTTTTTCAGCCTTGCGACCCACGTACGCGTAAGACCCGAACCCTGAGAGCCGGCCTGCATTTCGAACCTCCCCACCCTGCCCCCCCGCCAACCACCCCAAAAGTATTATTTCGCCACTCTTCTAGTGTGTTGGGACACCTCGCGCGCCGCACGAATCGAAGCGGTTCGCTCGCTACGCCCTACTCCGTCAGCGCAACCATGCTCGGGTCACACCCCCTCCAATGCCCCCACCTACCACAGTCTACATCAACAACCTTTTGCACTAGAATTAGGGGTGTGTCGAGCCTTCATGTGGCAAGGCGCGGTAGTCCCACATCCCACCTGATGTCCTTCGTCATCCCCACCATGCATCTTGCCTTGGCCATCGAGCTACACGCCGCTACAGTACGCCAACTGCACCCTACCTGTCAGCCCACCAATTATGGAGGGTGGACCGTCATAGAGATATCCTGCCCTAGCCCCCCTTCGAAATCGGCGGATCCATGGGGCTCCAAGCCACCCCAGCGGTCGAGTGACCCTTGAGGGCATGTGTTACATTGTTTTCGATGCACATGGCACCACGAGACCGAGTTTGGATTCATTGGCCATATCTCTATGACGGTCCGGTTTTTTTCAGCCTTGCGACCCACGTACGCGTAAGACCCGAACCCTGAGAGCCGGCCTGCATTTCGAACCTCCCCACCCTGCCCCCCCGCCAACCACCCCAAAAGTATTATTTCGCCACTCTTCTAGTGTGTTGGGACACCTCGCGCGCCGCACGAATCGAAGCGGTTCGCTCGCTACGCCCAGCTCCGTCAGCGCAACCATGCTCGGGCCACACCCCCTCCAATGCCCCCACCTACCACAGTCTACATCAACAACCGTTTGCACTAGAATTAGGGGTGTGCCGAGCCTTCATGTGGCAAGCTAGTAGCGGTAGTCCCATATCCCACCTGATGTCCTTCGTCATCCCCACCATGCATCTTGCCTTGGCCATCGAGCTACACGCCGCTACAGCACGCCAACTGCACCCTACCTGTCGTCCCACCAATTCTGGGGGGTGGACCGTCATAGAGATATAAACCGGAGGAGTTTATACGAGCTGCTTTCCATCCGCATGTCCCAAACCACGATATTGAGTTTGACATGCTCCGCGGACATCGAATTTCGAGCCCAATTTTTTTTATGGACTAGAAATGATGTTCGAAATGCATTTCTTGCTTCAAAAGTATGGAAAGGAATTTGGAAGGCCCATTATCGAGGCACTATTGAGGCGCCAAAAATATCTCAAATGTAACTGAAATAAACACCCTCATTCAACCAAAATCAAGCACCCACACGTAACGACGTAAGTATCCCAAAATATATCAACCTGAAACGATGTTTACATGTAAGAACCGTAAACTCCAATTCACAAAACAATGTTTGCCGTCGGCCGCAAGCCTCTAAGCGTGATTTGACCGCGAAATGCCCAAAATGGACATATTGGGCCCAATCGCGTCCGGGTCCATATTTACATTCGACCAAGTTCGATCTCCCACTACGTACTTTTCCATAAAAGGTCTTGCGGAATCCGCTCCAAAAAAAAAGTGTCCTCGGCGGTCATTAGTTAGATATGGAGCTTTAACTTAAGGCGGAACGCTTTCTCTCCCGCAGTCCAACGAAGTAAAGATTTCTAAGATTGTGTATTGATCCAAGCAACCAATTACCATAACATATTACGGTATCCCATATTCCTACTGAGTATGTGGGTACCCGTTTCGAAAAGAATAATGACCTATGTCGCAACTCTTGCAGGTTACAGAATCCTGAAATTCTGCCCGCAATACCCAAATGACGACGCGTCAGCCGACAACGAGAGACCTGTGGTTGCCTGTCCCGTGTATGCAATTTATGTTGGAAAGGTACCGCATATGAAATGTTATTTTTGCCAGTGCTTACCTCATCCGATGCGCAAGCGAGCGCGCGGATGAGGGAAGAAACCCTAGCGGAAACGCGGATGTGGTTGACATCCGCGTTTCCGCTTGGGCGGACAACGCACTGTCAGATGGTCAGAATATGTTCGCTATGCGTATATGATATGCGTGGTATGCTTGTGTGATATGCATTGTGCGTTTATTCTATATGCGTATGTTCGAGCCTCGTTTCACTCGATGCGTGCCCAATGACCCCCTCTCGTGCGCGGCGTCCCAGCTCCCGGATGATGCACGGATCCCGCACGCGCAAAAACATGTTCCTCCCAACACATATTAGAATGCTTATGCAAAGTTTGGACTCGAGCAGTTTATCGCTCTTACCTCTAGCTCACACGGCTGAACAGTGACGCTTATGGGGCTGGAGCACTGTTCAGCGTTTGAGCAGAGAGATAAGCGCGACAGACTGTAAGCAGATTCTGTTTTATTCGCATCAATATATGATGTTTCGGCCGCATATCGACGTGAGGTCAGACGACACGTCATCATGTATCGCGGATATGCGAATGAAAAATATGCAAAGTAATTTTTGCCACCATCCAGATTTTTTAGAGAAGTTATTATATTATATTTTTATTCCTTGCATCGCGGACAGATCATTGGCTTAAACTTACGGTATGTGGTTGTTCTCATCGGTAAACAATGAACGACATTGTAGTGACATGGCAGAGTACGCAATATAAATGAGTCACGGTTCGTGACACAGTTCAGGGAAATATCGCGACATTTTGGAGAGATTCACGGGGACGGTTCCGAAACGGCTTCACGAACTCTCCGCGCTTGCCACCTTGGATCGTCCCACGGCAGTAACGGGGTATGTCGCGACATTGTGCGAAAAGCAGCAGTGACAATATGACGCTTGTGGACCGAGACGAGGCTTTGTACCGAAACCTATCAAAGTCAACAATGACAGGTGCTGCCAGAATGCTATACATCTAACAATGCATGCTATCGTGACAAACGGAGGAATATACACCGTGATCGTGCATAGAGTAGTATATTTAATTTTGACGAGCATCTTTGGCACCGCGCAAAGTGATTTACGGTGCGCAGTTTCAATTCCGACGAGTTTTATATTGTTCCCGAATGCGAGCATATCATCTTCACGTGATATATGTAACTAGACTTTTACGTCTGGATCGGAAACGCTACCAGCACTCACTATACAGAATGCATACGATTTTCGTGTTACACTGATGCTCATTATACCGTATCACGACCTGACATCTACCCCGCCAGGAAGACTGTATTTCTATACAATTTCCTTAACAAATTCGATGAACAGAATAACATCTGAACGACTAATAAAAACGAAATTCGTTGCTAGTATGGTGCTCACTGGTACTATTGATCTCCATCGTTGTAAGTTCGTCATGATGATTATCTGATGCTTACAATACATGCCATCCATTCACACAGATATTCATATTAGGTTTTACCCTGAATCAAGCTCCGTTCTATTCTCTGCAAATGTATCATGGAGTATTGTATTCCTTTGTCCATCTAGATATTACTACCAACACTATATTTGCTATGCTATGCTTGCGAACTCGTTATGCTGCCCGATATTCTATAACACGAAGCATGGGTTTGCCGTAGCTGTTCATGCCTATTGCACAGTTTCAGTCTGTCCAAGCCTTACGTGGCCGATAGCTTGGCATTCTGTGAGTTGTCTCAATGGCTACGCGTACCGCTACGCGGAGAGCAAACGATGCACTTCGTCACACAAATCCTTTAAGGACTTGTTCGCACGCGGCTGCCACTTTCCCGGAATCGTCGACCGACACAGTGGGCACGGCACGTCGACAATGGGTATGTCTTGCCTGCTTCTCCTCGGATTCCCTGCCGGCTGAGCCTCGCGGAATCCGACAAGACACTCCATGCACAGAGAGTGCGTGCAGGTGGGGAGAGCAACTGGATCGCACATCAGCTCGAAGCACACGGGGCATGTGAGCAACGACAACACGATCCCTTTATTCAAAGTCAAGGTCGGAACACCTGTTCCTGCCTTTACCTCTGCGCTCGGCCAGTGGTCTCGCACATATCCGCAAACCGTGGACGCCAGCTGCACGATGCCCACCACCACCGGGCTATCTTGATAAAACCACGACACAAATCTGAACCCTTGCATTCTCGTCAGTATACTGGAGAATTCGCTCAGAGCGTTTGCGGCTCCCCTGGCGATTCCCCGGGTCGTGCCTGCAGCCGCTGTGAAGATCCACGCTCTCAAAGTCCCAATCCGCCTGAAGGACGTGAAGCACTTCACTTTGATCGGCGCTCGCTGCGCCGTTCCCGAGGCACTGCCTCTGCACGGATCCGACTCTTCCAGGGGCGCCGAGCTGGGCACAGCAGCGTCCCGTGGCGTACCCGAGCCTTTATCTCCTGTGCTACACCCATCCACCAGTCAGAAGCAAAGCGCTAGCCAACAACTGCTTGCCGCCAGAATGAGCCCCCTTTTGATCCGTAAAATTGTTCTTGCGGCTTCAATGGTCGCTTCTCTCAAGGCTCAATGATTTGAGCAGCCATTGAAAGCGGCAGGTCCAGCCACTCCGCATTCCAGTATCGGCACGCGAAATCGACATCGCTGCCCCAACAGGTCGGCGTGCGCGAGCCCTAGTCGATCAGTGAGTCCATCACCAAGCCATTTCATCATATTGCGCTGTTCATGCATTTCACTTATGAAGGATTTTTCTGCTGTCTGCTGGACTATGCAGGATCTTTTTGTGAGGCAGCAACTTCCGGCGAGGCCCCAAGTGAGCACATTTCTGCGCATTTACCCCTTTGCCCTCTACCTCCGAAAATACCGAAATAATCTGCCGGAAATTCATCATTTGAAAATTCTTGTCGAGTCGTTGCTCGAAATAGGTTGTTCCTACCAAAATCAGAAGATGGCAACCTCCATTTCGATTGTATTGCTTCGGCAAATTCTAATCCCCGAGTGCGCTTCATGCGGCGTTTTCCCTTTCTACCAACAGAACCCCTCTTTGCACAGCCCGATTTCGTCCTGCCCTGCGAGGGCTCACGATGCACCCTGCGCCCGTCATACCGCAGTACTTGACACACCACAGGCGACCGCGAGGTTGGGACCTGGCAACAGCAGCGTAGCGGTGGGTGGGATCCTAAGGAGCAGGACGGCGTGCTCGGTCGGGAGAAGATCAGGAGAACAGCGTGCACGGGAGGAGGGCACCAGTCTGAGGGGAGCATCACCGTGATCTGATCGAACCCGCCGCTTTTGCTCGGCCGCGCGCCGCTCCTGGCACTCCGCCTCTTCTTGCTGCTGGAGCTGCGCCTTCCTCCCCATCTGTTGGTCCTCTGCTGCGGCGCGGCTTCTCCAGGCTCTGAGCGTGTTCACCCCGTCCCAGGCACGCGACAGCAAGAGCACGCCCACAACGCAGCGTAGAACCAGCGTGAAGTACCCGTGGGCAAACCGGGCAACGGCGCTCCAGTCATCCACGATTGACAACGCGCTCGCAAGGTCCCACACCGGCGCGCGCTCTCCACCCACAAGCTGCGCGAGCCGGCCGTGCAGGTAGAGCAGTCCTCCGAGGCCGGCCTGGCAGAAAGCCCCGCCCAGGATGGACCGCACCACGCCCGGGCCGTGCTCCCATAGCTCCCATACCACGAATGCACCATACGCCTCGATCCTCCGTGTCGAGCGGTTCAACCGGAGGCCGAGCAGGAACTCGGCGTACCACATGGCAGTCTCCAGGGACATCAGGTGGCTCTGCTCGAGCAAGGCAGTCTCCGGGGACATCAGTTGGCTCTGCTTGAGCCAGCCCCCTGCCCGCTGAGATCCCGCCCCTTGCCACGCTCGAGGTGGCTCTGCTTGAGCCCGCCCCCTGCCCGCTGAGAGCCCGCCCCTGCGCTGAGGTGGCTCTGCTTGAGCCCGCCCCCTGCCCGCTGAGGGGATCAATACATGGCGCATCGTCAGGTGCCACGTGCAAAGCTTGTGGTTGCCCGATGGGTGGTTCGATGGGGAAGATGCGTCAGCATGCAGATAAGGATCGAGCCAAAGATAAGGATAACCCCTCCATGCTGCTGAACGCAAGGCTTTGGACGGGGACACAGCACGGACGCGCCGCCGTCTAGAGAAGCTTGCGCAAAGCCACGCGCAAAAATGAGCACATGCAAGCTCGAGGGACACAGCACTGACGCGCCGCCGTCTAGAGAAGCTTGCGCAAAGCCACGCGCAAACTGAGCACATGCACGCTCGAGGGACACAGC
>LGRX02000476.1:0-27285 GCA_001247695.2 Cymbomonas tetramitiformis | reverse complement strand
GAGCAGGCGCGTCTTTCTTCTCGAGCGCCCATCACCGTCTGATCCAGAGCAGGCGCGTCTTTCTTCTCGAGCGCCCGTCACTTCTTATCCTTGGGAGATGCACATGGAGCATTCAACCGCAGCGGTATGTCGAGCAGGGACCAGCAGAACGGGGCATTGGGTCTGAGCTCAGGGACTTGCCCTGCTTCAGACCATTGGCCTCACAGATGCCGCTCCGGCTGAGGGTGGGCAACAGAGTGTGTGCTTTCCTCTCTGGAGCACCCAGTTTCTGCATGCAGTGGCTTGTCATGCACGGTGAGCATGAGGCGCTGGAGACGAGCTGTCATTGGCTTGTCATGCGCGGTGAGCATGAGGGGCTGGAGACGAGCTGTCGTTGGCTTGTCATGCGCGGTGAGCATGAGGCGCTGAGACGAGATGCCATTGGCTTGTCAGCGGCGCGGTGAGGCCGAGGGGCTGAGACGCTGTCATTGGCTTGTCATGCGCGGTGAGCATGAGGGGTTGGAGACGAGCTGCCGTTGGCTTGTCATGCGCGGTGAGCATGAGGCGTGAGACGAGCTATTGGCTTAAGTCATGCGCGGTGAGCATGAGGGCTGGAGACGAGCTGTCATTGGCTTGTCATGCGCGGTGAGCATGAGGGGTTGAGACGAGCTGCCGTTGGCTTGTCATGCGCGGTGAGCATGAGGTGCTGGAGACGAGCTGCCATTGGCTTTGTCGGGCGCGCGGTGAGCATGAGGCGCTGAGACGAGCTGCCATTGGCTTGTCAGTGCGCGGTGAGCATGAGGGGCTGAGACGAGCTGTCATTGGCTTGCTCATGCGGTGAGCATGAGGGGTTGGAGACGAGCTGCCGCTTGGCTTGTCAAGTGCACGGTGAGCATGAGGCGCTGAGACGAGCTGTCATTGGCTTGTCATGCGGTGAGCATGTGAGGGGCTGGAGACGAGCTGCCGTTGGCTTGTCATGCACGGTGAGCATGAGGCGCTGGAGACGAGCTGCCGTTGTCTTGGGGCGTTGGCCACTCATAATGCAGTATTCACTTTTCCACGGAGCTTGAGGCTGACTGAAGTCGAAGGCAGATCACAGAGGGGAGGCCCTATTCAAATCATCTGCTCGTTTCGGCGCAACATGGAGGGAATCTGAAACAGCGGTGGGCGTATGCACGCACACAGGCGGACTTCTTTTATGTCCCCGTCTATGGCAGCTGCAATGTGATTTACTTCAATTCCCCATCCCCGCGATTGCGCGGCAGCCGCAAGCTTATCAACCGCACCAAGCCTACTATCACCCGCGTCACAGGTGGTGCTGAGTACCCCCTCCGCCCTCCCATGATCCAGCTCCATAGGTGATGCTGCAGCCTCCTCCATCCCCTGTGTCTTGACAAGCCCCCCATCACCCACTCCCCAAGGGCTCCTGCAGCGTCCCGCCACTAATCAGGTCTCATCCCCAGCTTCGCTGATGGTGGTGTAGACCCTCGCGCTGTCTCAATCTCGGTCTCGAACCCCGTGGAACTGGGACGCTACTGGCTCCCCCTACTTGCTGGGTGGCCGCTGCTGGGGCGCTACTGGCTCCCCCTACTTGCTGGGTGGCCGCTGCTGGGCGCTACCTGGCTCCTACTTGCTGGGTGGCCCTTCTGCTGGTGCTGCTGGCTCCCCTACTTGCTGGGTGGCAGCTGCTGAGGAGTGCTGAAGCTCCCCCTACTGCTCAGGGTGGCCGCTGCTGGGCGCTACTGGCTCCCCCCTACTTGCTGGGTGGCCGCCGCTGGGGGGCGCTATCAGCTTCCCCTGCTTGCTGGGTGGCCGCTGCTGGGGGCGCTACTGGCTCCCAGCTTGCTGATTAGCTGCTGGGGGCGCTACAAGCTCTCACTACTTGCTGGAGCGGCGCCAGCTGGGGAGGCGCTCACCCTGGCTCCACCTGCTTGCTGGGGTGGCCGCTGCTGGGGGCGCTACTGGCTCCCCTACTTGCTGGGTGGCCGCTGCTGGGGCTGCTGTCTCACACCCAACTTGCTGATTGGCTGCTAGAGCTACAAGCTCCCCCTACTTGCTGGAGTGGCCGCTGCTGGGAGCTACTGGCTCCCAACTTGCTGATTGACGCTGCTGGGGGCGCACCTGGCTCCTGCTTGCTGGGTGGCCGCTGCTGGGCGCTGCTGGCTCCCCCTACTTGCTGGTGGACGCTGCTGGGGCGCTACAAGCTCCCCCTACTTGCTGGTGTGACGCTGCTGGGCGCTACTGGCTCCCCCAACTTGCTGATTGGCCTGCTGGGCGCTGCTGGCTCCCCTACTTGCTGGGTGCCCAGCCGCACAGAGCTACTGGCTCCCCCTACTTGCTGGGTGGCAGCCGCTGCTGGGGGCGCTGCTGGCTCCCCTACTTGCTGGAGTGGCCGCTGTTGGGATGCTACTGGCTTCCACCCCTACTTGCTGGGTGACGCTGCTGGAGCCTTCTCAGCTCCCTACTTGCTGGGTGGCGCTGCTGGGGCGCTACTGGCTCCCTACTTGCTGGGTGTGGCCGCTGCTGGGGCGCTGGCTCCCCCTACATGCAGGGTGGCCGCTGCTACAGGCGCTGCTGGCTCCCCTAACGCAGGCCTGCTGGGGCGCTGCTGGCTCCCCCTACTTGCTGGGTGGCCGCTGCTGGGCCGCTACTGCCTCCCCCTACTTGCTGGGTGGCCGCTGCTGGGGCGCTGCTGGATCCCCCTACTTATTTAGAGGCCGCTGCTGGGGCGCTGCTGGCTCGTATGCCTGCAACAAGGAGGGGAGGGAGCGTCGGGAGGCAGGTACGACAATCTTGTACGAAAAGGTGTACGAGCATCTGAAGACACTGCCCTACTGGCAGCGCCACGCGGGCGCTGACCACATCATGACGTTTGCGTATGACGAGGGAGCGTGCTTTGCCCCGAAGTACACCCCCCATCCCCATCCTGGCTTCTTCTTCACATCCCGCTGCTCGGCATCCCGGCGAGGCCGCTCTCTCTCTCTCGCAGGAGGGCTCCACCTCAGTGCATTTCCCTCCCTCCACGAGCCGTCATATGTCATATATCCCCTCCATTCCCCTTTCCTTATCCACTGAATCCCCACTACCCACCCCCTTCGATTCGATGCCGACAATCTCCTCTGGACCCCCCATCAGACCCATGCACCGGAACCCTCCTCTCGGCAATGGGTCGCAACTGGTGTGACCATCAGGCGAGGTGCCTTTCGATGCGGCCGCGGGGGATCTCGATGGGATGTAGCCTTGCTGCATACTCTTCAACGGGGGCTGGAGCTGTGTTGACAGGTCACGGGTGAATGTGACATTGTTCGAAGGGGGCTGGAGCCGTGTTGACAGGTCACTGGTGAATGTGACATTGTTCGAAGGCTGGAGCCGTGTTGACAGGTCACGGGTGAACGTGATCAAGCTGGTGCGGTGTTGACAGGTCACTGGTGAACGTGGATCGTTGGTGCGGTGTTGACAGGTCACTGGTGAATGTGATCAAGCTGGTGCGGTGTTGACAGGTCACTGGTGAATGTGGATCAAGCTGGTGGGCGGTGGCTGACAGGTCACTGGTGAATGTGATCAAGCTGGTGCGGTGTTGACAGGTCACTGGTGAATGTGATCAAGCTGGTGCGGTGTTGACAGGTCACTGGTGAATGTGATCAAGCTGGTGCGGTTTGCCAACACAAACATCGAGCACAAGGGCCAGTTCACCTCCTACCCAGGTGTGCACCGCCCTTTCATGACTTAGAGCACCTCTCCGGGCAGGCATGCAACATGCGAGATGCACGCTCCCGGCTCCGAGTGAGGGTTCTCAGGTTGAAGAGGGCTCCGGGATACTCAGGATCGTGGTTTGGTGTTAAGAGGAGAAGAGGGTTCGGTGTTACAAGGAAAAGAGGGAACGGGAGTGGCCAGAGAAGAAGGGACCGAAATTGTGAGGACCGGGAGGTTTGGGTGAAAAAGTCACGGAGTGCGGGGAGTGGCGTGCGGAGTGCCGTGTTCCCAAGAATCAGGCCAGGGAGGGGCGGGGAGGGGGGATTGCAGGTGACAGGTGGTCGCATGACAAATGGCTTATCCCAGGCACTGCAAAGGTGATGACGTGGACAGGGCCGCACGGCCTGATTGGTGATAAGCCCTGCTACGAGTCACATCGGGACATAGCCATCCCCACATGGAAGATCCTCCGACCCTCGCAAATAGTGGCCGCTGCTCGCAAGTTTGGTGCGTGCCTGCGCCGCTGCAAAAAGTGGGGCAAGAGGGTGGCAGAACGGCCTCAGTCACCGGTGGACGGAATGTTCAAGCCCTAAATTTGACCTGTTTCGGGAAGAATTCGGTGGAACCATTTGAGGGCACTTTCTAATCGCTGCCCTCCTTACTGCACAAGCAAAGTGATTATAGAGGAATGATGCTTCGAATACTTCCTCCGAGGTGCTTAGCCTCTGGGGCTTTTACCCGTGCTTGCCGTTACAACGTGATATGGACCGACCTGCAGAGTTAAATAAGCTGCTTGGAACGACGATTTAGCGAGCTGCAATTGCAGCAGCCTGCCGACAAGCCTTTTGTGATGGCCGGGTGACAAGCAATTTGTGAAGGCCAGCTGACAAGCGTTTTGTGGTGGCCGGCGGACGAGCTGCCAGATGGCCGGGCGATGCTAAGCGTTTTGTGATGGTCGGCTGGACAAGCTGCTTTGTGATGGCCGGGTCGACAGCGCTGTAGTGGCCGGCTGACAAGCACTCTCTGTGGTGGCCGGGCCGACAAGCGCGAGATGGCCGGGCCGACAAGCGCTTTGTGGTGGCCGCTGACAAGCGCTTTGTGTTGGCCGGCTGACAAGCGTTTTGTGCTGGACGGCCGACAGGCGTTTTGTGTTGGCCAGCTGACAAGCGTTTTGTGGTGGCCGGCTGACAAGCGTCTTGTGATGGCCGGCCGTTTTGTGGTGGCCGGCTGACAAGCGTTTTGTGCTGGCCGGCCGACAAGCGTCTTGTGATGGCCGGCCGACAAGCGTCTTGTGATGGCCGGCTGACAAGCGTTTTGTGGAGGCCGGCCAACAAGCGTTTTGTGGTGGCCGGCCGACAAGCGTTTTGTGATGGCCGGCCGACAAGCGCTTTGTAATGGCCGGCAGACAAGCGCTTTGTGGTGGCCGGCCGACGAGTGTTTTGTGGTGGCCGGCCGACGAGCGCTTTGTGGAGGCCGGCCGACAAGTGTTTTGTGGTGGCCGGCTGACAAGCGTTTTGTGATGGCCAGCCGACGAGCGTCTTGTGGTGGCCAGCCGACAAGCGCTTTGTGGACGCCGGCTGACAACCGTTTTGTGGTGGCCGGCTGACAAGCGCTATGTGGTGGCCGGCCGACGAGGGTTTTGGTGGCCGGCCGACAAAGCGTTTTGTGGTGGCTTCGGCTGACAAGCGCTGTGATGGCCGGCCGACAAGCGTCTTGTGGTGGCCGGTGACAGCAGTGCAGTGGCCGGGCGACCGGCAATTTGTGGAACCGGCGACAAGCGTTTTGTGGTGGCCGGCTGACAAGCGTCTTGTGATGGCCGGCCGTTTTGTGGTGGCCGGCTGACAAGCGTTTTGTGATGGGCGGCTGACAAGCAATTTGTGGTGGCCGGCCGACAAGCGTTTTGTGATGGCCGGCCGACAAGCGTTTCGTGATGGCCGGCTGACAAGCAATTTGTGGTGGCCGGCCGTTTTGTGGTGGCCTGCTTGTCAGATTGGAGTTGCGGTAGCCAGCCAAGGTTTGTCTTGTTGGGTGAGTGGAGGCGAAGGGTGGACGGAGAGCAGACCAGATGACGCCCGCGGCCAAGCAGCAGTTCTTTGAGGAGGAGTACGCGCGGCGCAAGGCCGGCACCTTCTTCTTCGCGGGCGACCTCGGCAGCGCCCCGGGCATCGAGAGGAGCGGCCCGCACTCGTCCCCGGAGTACAGCCAAGGCATTCGCCAGGTGTGCATGACGCTAGATAAACGCATTTGGCGGCCGTGAATGGATCAATGTGTGACTGAGGCATTTGGCAGGTGTGAGGCGTATAGGTTTCCATGTGGGGCTGTCGATTCCATTCCTGCATGAGGCGTATAGGTTTCCATGTGGGGCCGTCGATTCCATTCCTACATGAGGCGTATAGGTTTCCATGTGGGGCCGTCGATTCCATCGTTGCATGAGACATATAGGGTTCCATGTGGGGCCGTCGATTCCATTCCTGCATCGGGCGTATAGGGTTCCATGTGGGGCCGTCGATTCCATTCCTGCATGAGGTATATAGGTTTCCATTTGGGGCCGTCGACCCCCGGCCTCATCCCCCACACTAAAGGATAGTGCCCTAAGCGCGGCACGGCCGTGAGTGGCACTTGCTGTGGGACATTTTAGTGTGGCGGCGGGGAGGGTTCAAATGCTATGTATGGCTGATCATTGGGGTGTTACGGGGCATTGCTCGGAGGCAGAATGTCACGCACTACTTCAGAGATCGGAGTGACGAAGGCTTCACAAGTACGGGGGGCCCCGTTTGCCAATTACACCCATCCATACTATTTTCAGAATTGTGTACCGATGTGCCTCGCTTGGTCATAGAGGCCGGCCTTGTCGAATGACGATGCGCCTCGTCTTAGAGGCCGGCCTTGTCGAATGACGATGTGCCTCGTCTTAGAGGCCGGCCTTGTCGAATGACGATGCGCCTCTTCTTAGAGGCCGGCCTTGTCGAATGACGATGCGCCTCGTCTTAGAGGCCGGCCTTGTCGAATGACGAT
The DNA here is from genome assembly GCA_001247695.2 of Cymbomonas tetramitiformis. Taxonomy (NCBI): domain Eukaryota; kingdom Viridiplantae; phylum Chlorophyta; class Pyramimonadophyceae; order Pyramimonadales; family Pyramimonadaceae; genus Cymbomonas; species Cymbomonas tetramitiformis. The sequence goes on along the minus strand of LGRX02000476.1, from coordinate 20,598 downwards.
ACATCTCGTCTTAGAGGCCGGCCTTGTCGAATGACGATGCGCCTCGTCTAAGAGGCCGGCCTTGTCGAATGACGATGCGCCTCGTCTTAGAGGCCGGCCTTGTCGAATGACGATGCGCCTCGTCTTAGAGGGCGGCCTTGTCGAATGACGATGCGCCTCGTCTTAAAGGCCGGCCTTGCCGAATGACGATGCGCCTCGTCTTAGAGGCCGGCCTTGTCGAATGACGATGCGCCTCGTCTTAGAGGCCGGCCTTGTCGAATGACGATGCGCCTCGTCTTAGAGGGCGGCCTTGCCGAATGACGATGCGCCTCGTCTTAGAGGCCGGCCTTGCCGAATGACGATGCGCCTCGTCTTAGAGGCCGGCCTTGCCGAATGACGATGCGCCTCGTCTTAGAGGCCGGCCTTGTCGAATGACGATGCGCCTCGTCTTAGAGGCCGGCCTTGTCGAATGACGATGCGCCTCGTCTTAGAGGCCGGCCTTGTCGAATGACGATGCGCCTCGTCTTAGAGGCCGGCCTTGTCGAATGACGATGCGCCTCGTCTTAGAGGCCGGCCTTGTCGAATGACGATGCGCCTCGTCTTAGAGGCCGGCCTTGTCGAATGACGATGCGCCTCGTCTTAGAGGCCGGCCTTGCCGAATGACGATGCGCCTCGTCTTAGAGGCCGGCCTTGTCGAATGACGATGCGCCTCGTCTTAGAGGCCGGCCTTGTCGAATGACGATGCGCCTCGTCTTAGAGGCCGGCCTTGTCGAATGACGATGCGCCTCGTCTTAGAGGCCGGCCTTGTCGAATGACGATGCGCCTCGTCTTAGAGGCCGGCCTTGCCGAATGACGATGCGCCTCGTCTTAGAGGCCGGCCTTGTCGAATGACGATGCGCCTCGTCTTAGAGGCCGGCCTTGTCGAATGACGATGCGCCTCGTCTTAGAGGCCGGCCTTGCCGAATGACGATGCGCCTCGTCTTAGAGGCCGGCCTTGCCGAATGACGATGCGCCTCGTCTTAGAGGCCGGCCTTGTCGAATGACGATGCGCCTCGTCTTAGAGGCCGGCCTTGTCGAATGACGATGCGCCTCGTCTTAGAGGCCGGCCTTGTCGAATGACGATGCGCCTCGTCTAAGAGGCCGGCCTTGTCGAATGACGATGCGCCTCGTCTAAGAGGCCGGCCTTGTCGAATGACGATGCGCCTCGTCTTAGAGGCCGGCCTTGTCGAATGACGATGTGCCTCGTCTTAGAGGCCGGCCTTGTCGAATGACGATGCGCCTCGTCTTAGAGGCCAGCCTTGCCGAATGCCGATGCGCCTCGTCTTAGAGGCCGGCCTTGTCGAATGACGATGCGCCTCGTCTTAGAGGCCGGCCTTGTCGAATGACGATGCGCCTCGTCTTAGAGGCCGGCCTTGTCGAATGACGATGCGCCTCGTCTTAGAGGCCGGCCTTGCCGAATGACGATGCGCCTCGTCTTAGAGGCCGGCCTTGCCGAATGCCGATGCGCCTCGTCTTAGAGGCCGGCCTTGCCGAATGACGATGCGCCTCGTCTTAGAGGGCGGCCTTGTCGAATGACGATGTGCCTCTTCTTAGAGGCCGGCCTTGTCGAATGACGATGCGCCTCTTCTTAGAGGCCGGCCTTGTCGAATGACGATGCGCCTCGTCTTAGAGGCCGGCCTTGTCGAATGACGATGCGCCTCGTCTTAGAGGCCGGCCTTGTCGAATGACGATGCGCCTCGTCTTAGAGGCCGGCCTTGTCGAATGACGATGCGCCTCGTCTTAGAGGCCGGCCTTGTCGAATGACGATGCGCCTCGTCTTAGAGGCCGGCCTTGTCGAATGACGATGCGCCTCGTCTTAGAGGCCGGCCTTGTCGAATGACGATGCGCCTCTTCTTAGAGGCCGGCCTTGTCGAATGACGATGCGCCTCGTCTTAGAGGCCGGCCTTGTCGATGACTTGTGCGTGGGGTGCGCGGCCCTCCACACAGTTCGCCATTCTTAGTTTCTTGATCGCCCTCAGAGGCCATCAACTTCTCTCTAGGTCTCTACCGCCCCCAGAGTTCACCGGTTAGTGGTCTCAAATGCTCTGACATTTTCATCAACCTCTGAGTTTTGATCGCCCTCAGAGGCCATCAACTTCTCTCTAGGTCTCTACCTCCCCCAGAATTTACCGGTGAGAGGTCTTAAATGCTCTGACATTTTTATCAACCTATGAGTTTTGATCGCCCTCGGAGCTTCATCGACGTCTGATTTTATCACACCGAGTGCTTGGTCCACTTTTCAGTCTACTCGGTGCTTCCAGAACTTTCGTATGTTACTCGTCCTGACAGTGTCATCGACTTCACGTCTAGAACGGACTCTTGAGCAGCCCCAAAAGCGGTTGATCTGTAAAACGCGTTTAGTGGAGTCATCAACGTTTGGTATTCAAGTACCTTCAGACCGTCATTTTTGCTCGAGCTGTTTCGCCCTTGAAGAGAATACAGTTTTTTCTCATTTTGCTGTGCAAACTGCGGATCCTTTCTACGCTGCTGGATAATTTGGCGTCGACGAGAATTCGGCGGCCGCAGTGAGACCCTGTGGGCAACTGTTTGGCAAGTCGACGAAGTGTATGGAAAGATTCATCTTGTAGACAGGTCGGTGAACGACAGCCATGTGATCATTATTCGGCGATTTCAAGCCTCTTATTATTGTCCCGATGAATGAAAAGATGCCCTCCGGGTTTCATCGTGTGGTCTCCAAAAGTCGAAGTGCTCGTGCATGTGCCAGCGAAGCATCGTGTTGAGCATGCTGTCTTGTCGATGAGTTTTGTCTTCTTAAACGCGCCATGTCGGCCCCGTAACATGATCCCTTTCAGTTACCCCCTCACTATGCAGGTAACTGTTGGATCCAGTTAGTGATGTGGGGACTATGTGTGTCTGTGTGTGTATGCTTATCCTTGCGAATCCTTTGGCACCCCATAGCCACAGGAGACTGCACTATGTACCCACGCCGGGGATCAAAGGATTCAGCACACACTTCGGGACACTTATCCGGATTCTCCGGAGGTCACTAGTGAAGAATGGGACCCCCTAAGCCTCGCTGAGCCACCCGAGCCCCTCTGCATCTGCACCGCCAGCGCACTGCCGCCTTGTGCCTGAAGCCGGTTCATCCCTGCCCCCCGAGCTGCGCGAGCCATATCTCCACCACCAAGCCCACGCGCAAGACCACCCCTCTGCTCCCTGAGCCTCACTGGGCCACCTGAGCCCTTCTGCGGCTGTCCTGCCGGCGCACTGCTGCTGTGTCTCTGGAGCCGGCTCACCTCCGCTACTCGAGCCATCCCTCCACCACCAAGCCCACATCCCACATCACCCCGCTGCCCCCTACAGCCTGGTCTCAAGAGAGCTTGCCCACCCACGCCACGGCCAGAATGCCCAAGCGCTGTCCCAAGGGGCTGAGATGATAAACTGGGTTGCCCTCATCCAAACTTGCGCATCCGCCATCGACTTGCGCCTGTAGCTGGTGTGTGTGTGTGTGTATGCTTATCCTTGCGACTCCTTTGGCGCCCCGTAGCCACAGAAGACTGCACTATGTACCCACGCCGGGGATCAAAAGATTCAGCACACACTTCGGGACACTCATCCGGATTCTCCGGAGCTCACTAGTGAAGAATGGGACCCCCTAAGCCTCGCTGAGCCACCCGAGCCCATCTTGTGTGTGTGTGTGTATGCTTATCCTTGCGAATCCTTTGGCACCCCGTAGCCACAGGAGACTGCACTATGTACCCACGCCGGGGATCAAAGGATTCAGCACACACTTCGGGACACTCATCCGGATTCTCCGGAGCTCACTAGTGAAGAATGGGACCCCCTAAGCCTCGCTGAGCCACCCAAGCCCCTCTGCATCTGCACCACCAGCGCACTGCCGCCTTGTGCCTGAAGCCGGTCCATCCCTGCCCCCCGATCTGCGCGAGCCATATCTCCACCACCAAGCCCACGCGCAAGACCACCCCTCTGCTCCCTGAGCCTCACTGGGCCACCTGAGCCCCTCTGCGGCTGTCCTGCCGGCGCACTGCTGCTGTGTCTCTGGAGCCGGCTCACCCCCGCCAATCGAGCCATCCCTCCACCACCAAGCCCACACCCCACATCACCCCGCTGCCGCCTACAGCCTGGTCTCAAGAGAGCTGTGTGTGTGTGCTTATCCTTGGGGACGGCCACTGGGTTGCTTTGGATGATGGGATGTGGCTGTCCATGTTGTACCCTTCTGACGCGTACTGCCTCTTTGAGGGCGTCGGGGATTCGTCTGCGGCTCGCTATTTGGGAGTATCTCGGATTCGTCTGACGCTTGCTCCCTCTCCGTGTCCAGTGCTCATGGTCATTTCACGTGCCGGGGGACTCGTGTTCTTTGACCCAGATGTGAGGTTCTGGCGCGTCGCTGTGAACGGGGACGGCCACCGGATGGAAGTGGGTTTTGGGAGGCGGTTGTCCCTGTGGTGCCATTCTGGCGGGCACTGCCTCTTGGAGAGCTCGGTGGATTCGTCTGCTTTTGCTGCAAGGAGAGGCAGAGGGTGGTGAAGTTCACGTTCTGTGTTTTCCCTTGATTTTTGTGCGGAGCACTTAGGTGCCCGCAACTTTTCGTTTTTTGACATGGGGTGTCCATGCTGTGTGGTGTGACTGCATTTATGGCATAACCATGGACCAACGGGTCCCATCCATCGACCGTGAGCCACTGGGGGGCATGCCAGCAGGGTTCGCTTATTCCGTAACCCAGGGACCAACAATTGTTGGGCGATGATTGGTCACATTGTATCATCTTTCCATGCTGCTTTGCATCTGGGTTGGGAATATGTATGAGTTTGTGGTATCTTGTCACAGCCCCGCCCTGCTCTTGATTTGCTTCTCACATCCACTGGGATGATGGTGGGCTGGCTTTTGTTGGCCGATCTCATGCCTTTCAGTGTGTGTGTGTGTGTGTCTTTTTCAGTCTGGATTCAAGGTGCCATGCGTTCAGTCTCTAGCCAAAGCATTCTGGTGCGACTGCTCTCAGGCGGCTAAGGAGGAAGGCGTACTCATCTACCCATGCTGCGGATGCTGAGGGAATGGGTGGATTGGCAGGTGGAATGCTGGAACAAGAAGTTTTTCTTTGCAAATTGACTTTGATACAGTAGTATGTAAGCGAAATTTAAGGTGCAATGTATGGAACTAGTATCCTTTCGTTGTAAGGAGAAAGAGGAATCATCGGCATTCAGCACTTATGAAGCATGTTGCACCAACCTTACTTGGTAGCTTATTGCCTTCCATAATGAACTCGTCATGGTGTTTATGATAGGTTGATTAGAATCGGCATGCCTCTGTATCAACTCGTGTGGAGATGTATGAGTTCTTGATTCAGTACCACACATATCTTTGATGATTTTGATCCACAAATGCCTGTTTACTTTCATACGACAATGCGATTTCATGTATTGGGCAGCGCTACATTTTTTGCTAGAAGGTTTCTACCTTTCAACTCGCCGAAAGCACATCATAATGTACGGTATTCTATGGTTTTTGGTGTCCGAGATAAAAGTGGGATGCCGACATCATGTGCGGTCGTGAGTGCAACAGTGAAAGGTCATTGTTCCAGTGAGGGTTATCTTTATAATGAAATAGGCGATAATAATACATACAACGGATGATCGACTCTCATGATTTTTGGGGTTGAGAGCTTAGCAAGTCTCTTTGCTATCTTGGGCAAATGACAGTTTCAACCAAGAAAAGTTAAGTCATGTCAGACAGAGACAGGCATGTTCATGTCAGTTTGGCATATGTGTTCAAGAGGCCGTGCTGTAAACTACTCATTGACAAGTGTTGGCTAAAGGGACGCCATGCCTCTTACATCAGCGTTAATAAATGTTTTTGTAATCATAGGTTTCGAATGACCATCCCTTCCTTATCTTCGTTGCGAGCGAAGCAGTGCCAGTGGTGGAATAAGGAGTATGGTTTAGCTATGGGATCTCATTTCCGGAGTCCTATATTCAAATATACTTCGGATATTTTTGGTTTTGGCTCATCACAATGCACTTTCCTGTGCTGAGCAACAGAGGAATATGATAGTGCACTCAGACCACAACTTACAGGTGCATGAGCGAAACAGCATACATGACGTTTTTCCCAATGCGGGCAGGACATACAAGACCGCAATTGGGATTGAAGGATACTGTGCTAGGAGGCAAGCACAAGAGCAAGAAAAACGGCTAAGTATAAAACGCAGGAGTACTCAGTACGGAGTACAGTAGGACCGATCAGAATGATGTTGATGTGAGGTGCCTAGACTGTTGTACGGAGTACTCAGTACAGTTGAGTTATGGAAAGAGTTCCTGAATGTATAAGAACTCTAAGTGTAACCCGTTTCGGAGAGATGAACTGAACTGTGAATTGTAACATAAAAAGTAAGAGCCGTAACTGCTGTATATTGTGTATTGAAAGCATGCACTTGAAAGCAAAAGCATAACTAATAAGATTTACGAAACCGAAGTCTTTTAGTTGACCAAGCGTAATCATACCTCGTGCGGTCGTTTAATAAGTGTAGATAGTATAAGTCCGAAACCGTAAAGAAGAGAAGAAGTCAAGGTGTAGACTCCTACAAAATGGTAATTAGTTCGTGTTTTCACGTTGCTTCCTTGTCTTTCTTGCGCAAATTCTGATCAACCCGCCCCGCCTTGTGCGATTAGCTAGCGAGTACTTGCACTACGAAATCGAGAATGCCTGTGCTCTCGTTCTTGTTGCGCGGTGGTGTGTGGGATTGAGGGTTCCAGGTCGCTTGGAGCCGCGTCGGTGTGGAGGAATCTAGCCCGACGACAATCTTTTAAGGTGCGCGCGTTGCCTTAGTCCTAGCACGCATACACGCATAGCACGCATATACGTGCTTTTGGACTCGCAGGTGCGGGAAAACCAAATCGTCTCCGTTTTTCGGCAATTCCGACCCTTCGCGGCGGAAGCGCTGCGCAAATTTTTCAATTTTGCGTAAGCCTTTGCTGAAATTCGGGGTTGGTTCGGGATTTCCCCTACCTTTAATTTAGCCTTCTAGTCCCCCCTATTCGGGAATCTCCGCGCTTCGGCCGGTGTGCTTACTTGTGCTCGCGCGCAAGTGGCGTATTCCTGGGATCGGGTACTAGTTGCCACACCAACCGCTTTTCGATTGGTTAATTTGCGAGCGTGCAACGTTTGATGTCCCCCATGGGGCTTTAGCTTTCTAGGATCTTCCTTTCCGGAAATCTCCGCGCCTCGGCCGGTGTGGCCACTTGTGCTCGGGCGCAAGTGGTAAATTTCTAGATCGGCGGGTGCTAGTTGCCACGTGTGTCGTGTACACTTTCGGCTTTAGCTAAATTAGGTCTCACGCATAGCACGCATACTATGCCCATGTATTCAGATGAAGAGGAATGCCTCGGTCGGTCGGGCCGGCGTGGGGGGGGTCGGGCCGGCGCCGCCCCCGGCTCAGCCGTGGGGTCCGGTCGGTCGGGGTCTCGCGCTGCAGGCCTGTCGGTTGGCCCAGGCTCTGGGGAGTTCTGGGGCGCAGCTGGCGGGTCAGACAGCCGGGATTGGCGCTCCCGTGAGAGGGGGGGGGAGTGCGGCGCGCGCTTGCGCGCCAATACGGCGGTGAAGCCCTCGAGGTTACACCGGCGCGCACGCCCCTGAGAGCCCCTCCAGGGTTGTCTGGTGGGCCCCGTAGGGCCTCGCCACCAAAAGCCCCTTCACCAGCGAGGGTCAGTGGAGCTGAGCCAGTGTCCGAGCTCGCATTGAGCTCGGCGCTACGGCAGCCGGCGCGCCGGAAGCGTGCGTCGCCCGAGGCTCCGGCACCGCCGGCGGCAGGCGCCGGCTCCGGGTCGGACTCGGACCGCTCTGCTAAGGGGTTGAACCCCTCGGCAGCTCCCTTCTCCCCACTCCCTGCGTCCAGCAGGAGTGCGAGTAGTAGGGTCGTCCGTCAGGAACCGACGTCGGGACCGGCAGCGTCCTCCCTCTCTTCCCTCGTGGGGAGCGAGCAAGGGAATCTCATCAGTGCCCCAGGGCGCTTTGAGATTTACCGAGCCAGTGACTGGAGCCCCCCGGCAGAAGGGGAGTCTGATGATGTCCGGCGCCCAGAGCAGCTAGACGTCGTCCAGTCACGGGGGCGCGAGTCTCGCATCCGGCCCAATCCGGCTTGGCGAGGAGAGCGACGTCAATCCATGCTCGCATTGGCCCTCCGTCAATGGAGCACCTGGGCGCTGAATTCAGCGCAACGACGTGCGAGAGTCTCCCTGCCATCTCGTCAGCGCGCAACAGCGCGGCTTGCGTGGGTCGCATGGAGGGCCAGGACGGACCAGTCAGCGCATCAGCGCGAGCTCCAGCGCCTGGCATTCCAAGCGTGGAATGGCGTCACCCAACAGGTCGCCCAACTTCAAGGCCTGTTTGACAAAGGCAGTCGGCGCCGGGTCGAGTCCGCTTTCGCAGCATGGCGCCACCATGTCGTCCAGACACAGGGTCTGTGGCGCAGAGGCAGACGTCAAGCTGGAGCTGTCTTCATGGCATGGCACCAGCAGACGATGCTCGCCAAGGAGAGGAGCACCTGGTGGGTTGGAGCCCGGAGACACCGGATGACCCAGATGGGCAGGAGGTGTCTTCGCGAGTGGCGCCGGCTCCCCAGGACGACCCCAGTCAGCTCGGACTCGTCCCAGGGAACGAGTGCCCGCCGTCCGGTAAGGAAGGCGGGAACCTCATCCGGTGTCAGCTCTTGCTCGGATTCCGACCAGGAGTCTATGTGGCAGGACATCCGTCGAGGCCTAAAGCGCCTGGGGAAAGACCACCCGCTGTCAGGGCTAATGTGGTTCCAGCTCAAGGACTATGGGCTCTCCGAGGACGGCGCTTATCGCCTGGAGATCCACCAGCAGTCAGTCTCCGAGTCCAGGGTGTTGATGCAGCAAAAGCGCGAGGACCCTCACAACTCCCTTGGGAGGTGTAGATTCTCTGTCTTTGCCATCAACGCCGGCAGACCAGGGGAGCTGGTACGCCAAGGGGCGGACCTCCAGGAGGTAAGGAGAGCGGTCGTCGCGGCCGTCAGAATGAGCGGCTGCACCCGGAAGTCACACAGGGGTCTTAGGAAGTCAGGTGCAGCACCTCCGAGTTCCGCAGCCCCCGGTGGGAACTGGTCGAACCGGTTTGCTCCCCTCTCGTCCTCATCGGAGGAAGAGCATCCCGCGGAACGTCCGAGGCCCAGGACTCAGGCGCCTAAGCCGAGCGGCCCCAGTCGCCCGGTGCCTCGCACCCGGAAGCCCAGTCGAGCACCATCGGCCCCGCACCCCGGTCCGACTTCCTCAGGGAACACGTCGTCGTCCCCGGAGTCCACTTCGAGCAGGAACAGTCAGGACCTGCAAGAGCTGAAGGAAGCCTGGCAGAAGGAGTCGCAAGCTCGGGAGGCGGCTGCCGAGGCTCGCCTGGAACAGCTGTCTCGGCAACTCCAAGAGAGTCAAAGAGCTGCCGAGGAGCGCAGGATCTCCGATCAGCGCGCTGCCGAGGAACGCAGGGTCTCCGAGCGACGCGCTGTCGAAGAGCGCTGGGCTGCAGACCGGCTGGCCGCAGAAGCCCGGGAGACTGCCAGGCAGTTGGCTGTCGACGAGAGCGTCGCTCAGCAGGTAGCCGCTGAGGAGCGGCGAGCGGCAGCTGAGGCCCAGCTGGAGGAGAGGCTGCAGGCGGTCATAGAGTCACAAGTCCAAGGCTCGCCCTGGTTCAGGCCTCGCCCCCAGGGCCCGTGGAGTCAGACGCTCGGGGGCCCTCAGCGGCAGCGTCGAGTCCGGTTCAGGAGACGCCCATCTCCCGAGAGGGACATGAGCTGGTAGAGCCGACTTCCGTCGTCACCTGTGACGTCGAGAACCGGGGCGTTCAAAGCCCTCCGGAGGAGTCGCGCGCGGGCGTGACAGCGCTTCCGCCGCACTCATGGGACTTTATTTCCCTTCCTATACAGGTCTGCGACGCCCTCCGGAAACACGTGGTCGGGTATGCCAACTCGGGGATCGAAGCCCAGCGCCTGTTTTACGACGCTGCTCGTAGGTATCGCACCCTTGGTCAGGTCGCCGGGTGCTTACACCCTACCAACCAGATCAGGCAGTGCCTGAAGGCAAGGATCTCGGACGAGGACAGGGTCCTCGGGGCCCAGGTGATTCACAGTCTCACGACGGCCTTGGCGTCCGTCGCAGAGAGCTGCGCTCGCTGTGGGTGCGGGCACGAGGAGAGCCCGGTGCGTATGTGGGCGTGTCAGGCAAGCGCTAAGAAAAGTGTGGTGGCGTTCATGAAAAAGGTGTACCTGCCGGTGTGTGGGTTTTGCGCCGCGGACGTGTGGCCCGGTGCTTTCGACCACTTTCCGGCTGTGATGCCACCTCCGCTTCCTACGGCGGCAGACACACCGGGAGACGGGGGGGGGATGGTCCCTCAACTGGAGCACTCGGAGCCAAACGAGCTTTCGGAGATGCCCGGTGCCGGCAGTCATGGTGGTCCTGGTGGCTCGGGGAGCGGTGACCCTGGAGGGCCGGGAGGCCCGGGGAGTCCGGGCGAGGACCCTGGCGGCGATGGCGAAGACGGGGATGGCGACAGCCAGTTCACCTTCTCGTCTTCCTCTCGTTACAGGGAGCCCCGGAGCCATTACAGTCGTAAGGACGAGCAGCACGCTCTCAAGGAGGCCCTCAGAGCCATGGAGAAGGCAGTGGACAAATACCACACAGAGGTGGAGGGGTCGTCCCACGTCTTTGGTCGGCTCCTCCGATTTGTTCGGCAGGTCAGGGAGGTTCGGGAACTGGAGCCGGTGCGCTACGCCATGGAGATGGCGCGTCTGGGACCACTAGAGAGCGGGGGTGAGGAGAAGGTGTTGTCGGACCACTCCCTGCTGTCAGAAGTGGCCAGACACTGCTTCGGCAAACTCAGCTCCGAGTACCGCGAGCTTTCTTCGGTGTTGACGGAGGCTCGGGAAGGTAAGAACCTCACCCTGGACGTCATAGTGGTTCCCTTGGCGCAGCTGGTGATGCCCGACAAGGGGGAAATGGCGTCGATCGGTCCGTTCCTGCGTCGCGTGCGTCAAAGTCAGGACAGACAGACTCGCACGGTCCGCGAGTTCTGGGACGGGGTGCACCTTGCTCACGACATCGTGAGCATGCTGGCTGCCCACGAGCTCACCTCTCCGGTGCCGGAAGAGGAGCTGCTGGAGATATTCCTTACGGGATTGATACCGGAGATAAGGAGGAAGGTCTTCCTTATAGCCGAGAGGAAAGGCGCTTCGGTCCTGACTCTGAGCCGGACGGCCAGTAAAGGCCGCCACGAACTCCTGACTTGGGCCATAGAGGCTGAGCGGGAGTTGCGGCAGAGCCAGGATAAGACGAGCCGCTCGGTCCAGCTGGCCCACGTAGATGTCACGGAGGAGCTGCTAGCCATGGCGACATCCGCTGGCGCTCCGACACCCACAGGGCAACGACTCGGCTCCCCAGAGTACGAGGGCTGCCGTCTGTGCAAGAGCATGGACCATTATTATGCCCGCGACTGTCCGCAGGCGAGCCAGCGCCCGAAGGAGTGGGCCAAGTGCCTCCTGGAGGACACCCTGGCGTTGATAGGGGACGAGTCGGTGGAGGAAGCTTTGGCTGCCATCGGTTTGGATTTTGTCCAGGAGGACGCTCCCCAGCCCGGGGCGTCCTCCCCGCAGTAAAGGGCGCGGGCCCCGTCACTGCGGGGTCAGGGGGACAAAAGCGCCCCGCGCCGGCGTCCACAGCGATGCAGGTGCTGCATGATAGGTGGAGAAGGTGTGGGAGACACCTTAGTGGCAGCGCCAGGCGCCACCTCAAGAGCCAGAGTCGAGTCGAGAGGTATGAGCAGGAAGGTTTAGACATGCTAGCCGCCACCCGCACGGAAAGCCCAGAGCCTCCTGAGCGGGCACAGGTCGAGCAGCGCGTCCAAAGAGAGCAGGCAAACTTCTGGAAGTCCGCCAGAACCCCGGCAACCGCCTCAGTTCCGCGTCCCGAGGAGCCGTGGGAGCTGCTCTGTTGGATCACCGGTGCGGACACCCGGGGTAAAAACCGGTCGAGCCACACAGTTGAGCCACGGGCAGTCTACCAACAGCACCTGGAGAACCCGGGGTCGGATGTTGCGAGAGTTCGCGGGCACTGGAAGTTCAGAGCTCAGCGTTTACCCCCCAGAGTTAGGAAAGCCTTTCAGGCCCAGCAGCCAAGTGCTCGCCTGCGTTCCGCCATCAGGGCGCTAGAAAGGTATCTAAAGCTGGAAGAGTCGGAGGTCCGGCCGGTCAAGTCCCTTGCGCTTTGGAGGGCAGGGCAAAGGCGGATGAGCCAGAAGCTTGGACCCACGACTAGTAAGCCCCAGTTGAATCGAGAAGAGTTAGATAAGCGCTTGAAGCGGCTCGTCAGGGTGCGCGAGTTCAGTCGCCGACGCAAAGCCATCTTGGATCAGGAGTTCGGACGGTTTGTTCGCGTTGCCAAGCCCAAGCCTGCCGAGGGAGAAGAACTCTCACCACCAGAGAGAACTTCAAAGCCCAGTCGGCCGTGGTTGACCCGAAGCAGGGCTCGCCAGGCTTTGGGCCCGAAACGCAGACCAAGGCGCTTCGAACCTCTCGATTGCAGCGCAGGTACGAGTTGGAGGGTAGGGACCCGGCTTCTACCTCAACAGAACGCCATGCGGACTTCCACGCCTTCGTAAAGGAGGAGTTGGAAAGGGAGAATAGGGAACTTCGGCAAGACAATGAGCTGATGCACCGGGACGAGCAAGTCAGAAAGCACATAGCGGCTAAACTGGCTGCAGCGTCAGTCCAAGTCGCGGTGTCCCCCCCAGACTTCCCAGAGCGCAGCGCAGTTCAGAAAGCAGTCGCCATCGGCCTGCTAGCGGACGCGTGTACTTACTGCCTCCCGGACTGTGACTCCGACGCAGAAACGTCAGTCACCCGCCTGGACTGCATAATGCAGGACGGCGATATCAGTCCGAGCTGGTGTGAGTCCCTGGCGGCGGTGTCCTCGATGGGAGCGCGCCCGAGGAGTTTCGACAGGCACAGTCGCACACCGACGTTGTTGCTGTTTTGGGCCTGGATTGCGGGCGTCAGAGTCAAGGTGTTAGTGGATTCGGGAGCATCCACCAATATCATCGCAAAGAGTACACTGCAGAGGCTCTCCGGCGTCAAGCCGGTGCGCCACGAGCAAGCCATGCGGGTTCGAGTGGCTGACGGCACCACATATGATGCTAATTCCTGCATCAGGCTCAAGCTCCTTGCTGAGACGTCGAAGGGGTCTTACAGCCAGCAGGTTGAGCTTCGGGTAATGCCACTCGACCTCAAGGTGGATGTCATCCTGGGAGGTCCTTGGCTGGCGAACCTTTCCCCGGTTACGCTGGATTATAAGAACTGGGGTTCGGTCCGGTTCACCAAGGGCAGGGAAGAGGTCGTCATCACCGGTTGTTCGCCGGGGTCACCGGACCCCAGTCGGTCCAAGGACACGGCAATGGCACTGGTACAGGGAGTCCTTTTGAGCCAACGTCGAGCTCGCCGGGACCTGCGGACCCTCCGAAACAGAGAGGAGCAGGCTTTCGTCGTCTACCTCGGCCCCGATGGGACTTTTGGCGCGTTGGCCTGCAACAAGGGGGGGGGAGACTCCGACGAAGATTCCCCCAACGATGTTGTAGCAGGCCTAGCGTCAGAACCCTCCTCCGGGTCCGAGGATAGTGAAGTCGGCGTGCGTCCCAGCGCAACGGTGCCGGACGGAGCTGAGGAGTCTGAGGGGCCGGGAGGGTTGGTCTCGGACAGTTCCGAGTCCGGCTATAGTGACGTGGAAGGAGCGTGTCATTTGCAGAGAGTAGGGGCGGTGGTCGAGGATATTAGGCCACAGGGATTTGCGAGTACGGTCGACGAGGCCGGGGATCACCCTGACCCTCTCGGCTTTTTCGCTAGCAAACAGGAGGCGAACGGAGCATTTGCGTTGCTTCCGCCAGCGGTGCGCAGACAGGCGATAGAGGATCACGCGGCCGGGAAGCCACCCACCTGGCACGCGCAGGCAGCCGCGGCGCTCCAGCAGGGCCGGGGTCTGGTCGCGGAGCGACGACCCCGAGCACGGCGTAAGCGAGTGCGTTGGCGTGACCAGGTCGCAGCAGTCGGTCAGCCTGGTGCTGAAAGTGGCCCCTCCACCGAGCAGCCGCCGGGACCAAAAGTCCCCACTGTCCCGAGTCCTCAGAGTCAGAAGTCGCGAGCCTCGGCACCAGTCGTGCCGCCAGACACTACCCCGCCGCCAGCTCCGCAGACCACAGACCCGCCGGTACCGGCCGCCCCGCCAAGCACTACCTCGCCGCCAGCCCCACAGACTGCTCAGGCCTCCCCGGAACCGCCGGAGGACGAGATAGACGAGACGGTGTCGCCGGAAATCTGGCAGCAGCTTAGGGACCTGGAAAAGGAGTTCGCAGATGTCATTTGCACAGAGCTGCCGGAATCAGTCCAGTCAAGGGAATTCAAGTCATCCGGCATCCGGCTCAGGCCAGATTGGAGTGGGAACGCCTTGCACCGGCGAGGGTACAAGCTGTCGCAGGAGGAGTTGCGGCAACTCCGGCAACAGCTAGATGAGCTCTTATTAGCCAAAGGGTACATACGACCCTCGGCCTCTCCGTGGGGCTGCCCTGTGCTGATGGTCCCCAAGCCGAGTAATCCCAAGGAGTTGCGTCTAGTCATTGACTACAGACAGATCAATGAGATCACAATCAAGGACAAGTACCCCCTCCCGGATGTCCAGAGTCTCTTAGATGATCTACAAGGGGCTACCGTCTTCTCTACGATGGATGCCCTTTGGGGATTTTGGCAGGTCCCTATGAAAGCAGAGGACGTGGAGAAAACCGCAATGACTACGCACTTTGGAGCGTACGAGTGGTTGGTCATGCCTATGGGATTGTCAAACTCCCCAAGTACCTGGCAAAGGATGATGCAACAGTACCTCGGGCACCTACCCTTTTTCAGAGTATTTGTAGATGACATCATGATTTTCTCGGCTGAGGTTCCGGGTAAGAGCGCCCATGAGGTACACCTCGACCACCTCCGCCAGGTCCTGGAGGCATGTCGAAAGAATTCCGTCTACCTCAAAAAGTCGAAAGTCAAATTGTGCAAGCGATCAGTCCGGTTCCTAGGGCATGTGGTGGATCGGGATGGATGTCGTCCACAGCAGGATAAGGTTGCGTCGGTACGCGATTGGCCAGACCTAGAAACTGTCACACACGTGCGACAGTTTCTGGGCATGTGTGGCTTCTACCGGAGGTACATCCAGAACTTCGCAGATATCGCGTACCCGTTGACCCGCCTCACCAAATCCGGCGTGGACTGGACCTGGGGCGAGAATGAAAAGGCAACATTTAAACAGCTAAAAACTGCCTTGATCTCCTCCCCAGCCTTGGCCCTACCCGATCAAAAGGGTGCAGCAGACGGTTCCAGACCCTTCTTTGTGCAGACAGATGCCAGTGGGGTAGCACTAGGGGGTGTACTCATGCAGGATCAGGGACGAGGCTTACAGCCCTTGGCCTTTGAAAGCCGGCAGTTCTCCAGCGCAGAGCAGAACTATCACGCTGGGGAACGGGAGCTTTGTACCATCCATCATTGCACCACGGTCACCTGGAGACATTATCTGATTTTCACATCATTTAAGCTCATGGGAGACCATAAACCCCTTCAGTGGCGCTTCGCCCCAGCTAGGGAGCTCAGCCGACGTCAGGCTCGCTGGTACGAGGACTTGGTAGAGGTAGGAGTCCATCAGATGGAGCACGTGCCAGGGCGCTGTTTAGTAGTACCAGACGCGCAGTCCCGGCGACCAGACTATCAGGTAATGTCAGCCAGAGAAGGGTTGAAGGAAAAAGGGATTGTGGATCGCGCCACGGATGGGCCCAGAGACTCCGCACCGGCAGGCAAGGGGTCCGAAGAGGACGAGGATCCTACCTCTGTCCTCGGGGCAGGGGATTGCACCACCGATGGATCTGATGGACCCGAGTACTCTGAGCCGAAAGGCAAGAGATGCGAAGGGGACGAGGATCCCACATCTGTCTTAGGCGCCACCTTCGAGTATAGTGATTCCGAGGACGAGTCCTTCCCTCCCACCAGTCCGGCACCGGTCATTGGTGAGCTCACCCATCTGAATGGGCTCACGTGGGTAGAGTCGCCGGCCCTTTGGCTGGACGCAGCTGCCACCCTAGCAGTAGGCGAGAAGTCCTTGAGGGATGCCGAATCGCTAGCAGTCATGACCAGAGCAGACCGAGCTAGGGAACAGGCCACAGCAGAAGTCCAGAGTCACCCGAAGTTCCCCCACCCTGAGGCCCAGAGTCATCCAAAGGCAGCCGGAAAGGTACCTGAGCCCGTTAAGCCCCCAGAAAGTAGTTCCCACTACGACCAGGTCGTAGATCGCCAGGACTGGAAGCTGATCAGGGAGCGCTTTGAGGAGATAGCGGCCCAGTACGGGGTGTTTGACGTTGACGCGTGTTGCGACTCCATGGGCGTTAACCGGCAGGTTGACACCTATTGGACCGATTGCTTGAAGGAAAAGTGGCGCGGAAAACACGTTTGGTGCAACCCCCCTTACACGAAGGATTCAGACTTGATAGAAAGAATTCTTCGGCATTTCCTTGCTGAGTGGCGCGCCGATCCGGAAAACACCTCGGCGATGTTCCTTCTGCCAGACTATGACGCCCCCTGGAGACGGTTGATTCACCCCAAGTATGGGCTTCATCCAGTCAAAGTCTTTGACACGAAGGACGAAAAAGGTCGTCCCAACCACCTCTTCGAGTCCCCTGATGGAGGTCGACCCCCGCTGCGCTGGCCGGTCCTTCTGGTGTGGGCCCCAGCAGCCAGCAGGGCAAAGCCCCGAGCGCCGCCTGCGCGAAAGGACAGTGAGGCAGAACCCGACGAGCCTTTAGTCACTACAGGGGTTGCAGCAAGGGCCAGGGCGGCATCAGGCCCACTGAAGGCTGATGAGTTCGTCCGCGCCTTGCAAGCGGAATACGAACGCAGCCAGTACCTCGGCTCGTTGAAGGAGGAACTGATCGCAGCCCCACATCAGAGGACAGACACATTTCGCATGGTAGACGACATGATATGGCGAGTGGCAGAAGGGCGGTATCAGCTTGTGCTAGCTCAGGATTCCCCCCTCAGAGAGCTGGTGATGCGCGAAGCACACGAGTCCCCAGCAGCAGGGCACACAGGAAGGGATAAGACACTGGACAGAGTATCCCGTCGCTTTTGGTGGCCACGCATGAGCAAGGATGTCACCGGCTGGTGCAAATCCTGCGTTGTGTGCCAACAGACCCGGCCACGCAACGGGTATCCAGACGGTCAGCTTAACCCCCTGCAAGTCCCAGTAAGACTGTGGCAAGTGGTTAGTAGCGACTTCGTCACTGGGCTGCCCCGCACAGAGCGAGGGTACGACGCGTTTGCTACCTTCACGGACAAGTTGTCCAAGATGGTGCACGTAGTCCCCATGCTTTACACTGACAGCTCAGCTGCACAGATCGCGCGCATGTATTTCGACCAAGTGTGGCGTTTGCACGGCGCTCCCATGAAGATCGTCTGTGATCGGGACTCCCGCTTCAGGGATGAGATGCATCTCGAGCTACATCGGTTGATGGGAGTCGAGGTTGCCTCTACCACGCCGTACCACCCACAAGGTGATGGGCAGGCAGAGCACACAAACCACACGGTCGAACGCATGTTGCGCGCGTATGTCGACGCCAACCAGCACGATTGGGATTTATGGTGTACCCCGGTCGAGTACGCCATTAATGACTCTCGTTCCGCCGTCACGGGATTCACCCCTTTTGAACTGACGTATGGTCACGCTCCGGCCTCTCAGCTGGACTTCTTCGTGGAGGCAGCACTTGCATCACGGAGAGGCCGAGCTAAGGGGGGGAGGGGCGCAGCAGTAAAAAAGGGTACAGCCCACGAGACAGCCCGCCAGGTTGTTCGCCAGTTGCAGCTCGCTAGGGAGAAGCTGCTCTTAGCTCAGCAGCAACAGATCGCCCAGTACGACGCGCGTCACAGGTCCAGGAGTTACGCAGTAGGCGATGAGGTTTGGGTGGATGCCACGCACCTCACCCAGCCGGGCGACCGCAGGTTGCACAAGAAATTGCTTAAGAAGCGCCTTGGGCCCCTTCGGGTGCTGGAAGTCTTTCACAGCGACAGGCAGATGGCCCTCCCCGCGAGCGATAGAGGCGCACCGTCGGCCTATAGGTTGCAGACGCCTAAGCAGTGGAAAGTGCACGATGTGTTTACCGTGGACCGGCTTTCGCCAGTAGAGTCGGGCAGCCGCTTCGTTGAGAGAGCTAAGGAGATTCCCCCTCCTCCGTTGGACGTCAGCGGGCGCAAGGAAACCCACGTCGAGAGGGTGGAGCGTTCGCGCACGCGCCCGCGTCAGGGCAGGAGGTGGACAGAGTACCTGGTCAAGTGGACAGGAATGCCCCGCAGTGAGAACGAGTGGAAGACCCGAGAGGATCTGGAGTGGGACGGAGCCGGCAGGCCCGGTGTTCCCAACCGAGCGTTGTTGGAGTTTGAGAGGATCGAGGCTAAGAGTGGAGCGAGAGAAGCTTAGGGTCCGTAAGAGACGCGACGAGTCCGCAGGAGCGGTATGGACCACGCTATCGGAGGAGCTCAAGGTAGACGGAGCAATGCCATGGGTGCCAGAGGAGAGGTTTGATGAGGAGGTAGGAACTTTCGCGAGAGTATCTGCTCAGAGCACCCTGCCGCCAGTCAACGGAGCCGCAGCACTTGAGAAGGAGCCAGTCGGCCAGTCTAAGATTCTTGTATTGTTTTGTGGGACCGGGTCAGTCGAGAGGCAGTTCACTAAGCAATTTCCCAACAGCGAAGTAGTTGCTGTAGACATTCAGCCCAAGTGGGGCCCCACACATTGCGAGGATATCATGCGATGGGACTACCGACAGTTCAGACCAGGACACTTCGACGTAGTCTGGGCTAGCCCACCTTGTACAGAGTACAGCCAGGCGAAGACGGTAGGCATCCGAGATTTGCGCGCTGCGGACAGGCGAGTTCGTAGGACATTGGAGATCATCCGGTACTTGAGGCCCGAAGCATACTTCATTGAGAACCCGAGGGGAAGAGAGCCCCACGGGTTGCACACGCGTCGCTGCATGAGCAATCTACCAGCTCCGCACCTCGTCACGTACTGCAAATACGGGACCGCATACAGGAAGCCCCGCACATCTGGACCAACGTTCCGTTGCGCACACCCTTGCGAGTATGCGATTCCGATACGCCTTGCGAGTTCTTCCGGCAGCACGGTAGGCACGAGAAAGTAGCGCAAGGAGGGCGCGCGATGAGAGCCGGAGGTGTGTTCGCGAAGGGCATGGGAGCGCGAGAGAATTTGTATGGGATTCCGTCAGCACTGTTAAAACAGCTTTTCCACAACCTGACCCTACATGAAGAGGTGCATGCGTTCCTGTCTGAACTGCTCGTCAGGGAGGATCTGAGCGAGATGAGCGTTTTAGTCCAGTCAGCTGTTGTTGAGAGTGACCCGCCCGAGTTTGAGCCGGAACCGATAGCGTTAGCGGGAGTGCGAGCTGAGGTGACGATCATACAGGTACCTGAGGGCGGATGGGAATCTGACGCGAGTGGTCTTAGCGATTGAGAGCGTTGGGGAGCGTCGGGAAGAGCGGTGGCTCCAGCCTTGGCGAGACCAGGCGGCAGGTGAGAACCTGGGTAATCCATCCGAGAGAGCAGTGGCTCTAGCCTCGGCACAGCCAGGCAACAGGTGGAAATCTGTATAATCCATTTGAGCAGTGGCTCTAAGCCTCGGTATGACCAGGCGGCAGGTGAGAACCTGGGTAATCTATCCAACCGAGCAGTGGCTCTAGCCTCGGCGCGACCAGGCAACAGGTGGAAATCTGTATAATCCATTTCACGAGAGCATTGGCTCCGGACCTGGCACGACCGGGCAGCAGTTGGGGATCTGGGTAAAAGCTCTAGCACTCCGAGGAGGCGGTGAAGGTTTAAAACCTTTCCTCCGGGCCGGCATCCCGAGAACTGTCAGGTAATTGGCAAACCTATTGTCATCCCCTGTAAGTGTACCGTGTTGGGAGGTTTAAAACCTTGAGCGTGGTAATGGATGTGAGACCTTGAGCCTTGGGGGAGCCTGGTAGTGCAGATGGCAGACCGGTGAGAGGCCGACCCTTGTGCTTAAGAGGTCGATCTCCTTATTGCGGTGTGTCTTGGGAAGTGTAATGTCATCCCAGACAACAGGCGGCTGAGACCTGTATAATCATTCAGAGCAACAGTAGAAGATCTGTATAAAAACTTCACTGGTCCGACGTGGTCAGCGTGGACGTGACCTTCCCTAAGGGGGGGGGAGTTGTGCTAGGAGGCAAGCACAAGAGCAAGAAAAACGGCTAAGTATAAAACGCAAGAGTACTCAGTACGGAGTACAGTAGGACCGATCACAATGATGTTGATGTGAGGTGCCTAGCCTGTTGTACGGAGTACTCAGTACAGTTGAGTTATGGAAAGAGTTCCTGAATGTACAAGAACTCTAAGTGTAACCCGTTTCGGGGATGAGAACTGAACTGAGAATTGTAACATAAAAGTAAAGAGCCGTAACTGCTGTATATTGTGTATTGAAAGCATGCACTGAA
>LGRX02000475.1:0-29356 GCA_001247695.2 Cymbomonas tetramitiformis | reverse complement strand
GGGACTGGAGCCCCAGTCCATATTCCTCTTTTTCCTCCGTGTTTAGTTCATTGGGCGTACCATTCGCGGGGAGTCCATATAGTCTTTTCATCGCGGCTCCCAGCTGATTTTCGGCCCGTTGTATTTCACCCTGTGTGTATATCCCGAGGTGGAGTCCGTATTTGAATTTCCCCAGTATGGCCGACTTCAGGGAGTACTCTTTTTGTCTTTGTGTGAGGGGGGTTGTCAGTAGTGCGTCTATTCTTCTTTTGAGTTCCTGTAGTGACTTTCTTTTCTCCTCTTTCCATGTTCCCAGCATATTGAGTAGGACCCCCAGGTATTTGTAGGTATCCCCGGCTTTAAGGACTTTTAGCGTTCGACTTCCGCATTTCACCCCTTGGTGCCTACTTTCTTTCACATTTTTGTTGCCATGTTCCACCCCTGTTATCTTTGTTTTGTCCTCGTTTATTCTGAGTCCACTCCAGTCTCCAAATGCCGAGAGTTTCTTTAGCTGTTGCTCCATGCCTGTCATTAGTTTGGTTAGTATAATTAGGTCGTCCACAAACGCTCCGGAGGAGGTTCTCAGTTCCCCTCTGAGCTCCCTGTCAGTTGCATACTTGTGTTGGTATCCATGGTCTCCCACCTCTAGCCATCTAAGGAGAGGTTCCAGGTATAGTATGAACAGTAGCGGGCTCATGCTGTCGCCTTGCAGAATCCCCCTTCTTATTGGCACCTCTTCCGAGACCTGGTCCCCTACTTTTGCTCTCATTTGCATGGAGTCCTCCTCGTTTTCGCCCAGTATGTCCCTAACAGCTTCGGTAAGTTGTGGTGGCACCCCTAGGTGTTTTAGCGTCGTAATGAGTCTTTTGTGGTCAACCGAGCCATACGCATTTTCGAAATCCACATAGGTTGCATGTAGGTTTCGTTTGGAGAGGTTGGCGTCTTCAATGGCATTGGTTACCCTGGTGAGTTGCTTCATTGTGTTGTGGTTTCCCCTTGAGCCCTCTTGTGCTTCCGAGAGCATGCCGTTTATTTCACAGAAGTCAGCTAGCATTTTTGTGAGTACTGTAGTGTATAATTTGAACAGGCAATCCAGTAGTGCTATAGGTCGGTAGTTTTTTTGCTTTGTTACTTCACCCTGCTTGTGGTGGAAGCAGAAGTAGCCTTTTTTTCATGGTAGGGGGGTGTGTCTGTGCTCCCACATTAATTTCATGAGTTCACACAGTTGGTCATGGAATCTGTCCGGCATCTGTTTCAGTATTTCATTTTGTATCCCCATGGGCCCGGCTGCTTTGTTGGTTTTCATTTTCTTCACCGCTTGTCGATAGGCCTCTTTGTCCACTTTCAGGTTTACTTTTGTTTGGTCCGGCCTTTTGCATTGGTTTTCCTTCATGTAGTTCTTGTACTTTTCGTCAAGCCAGGGTGGCGTATTCTTAAGTCCTTTCTCTGGTTCCTTCATTTTGTATGGCTCCGACCACGCAATGTGTTCGCCCATTGCCTGTGCCACTTTTTGGTGTCCTACTACTAGCTCTCCTTGTATGGTTTCCATCGCTTGTATTGTTGCAGCTGGTGCTGTTCCATTTTCTATCTCTTTTTTGTATATCAATTTATGGTAGTGCTTTATGTTGCCCCAGTATCCTTCTCTCATTTTCATTCTTGTTTTCTGTTTTCGGTTTGCTTCGTGCTCTTTAATGCACTTCCTTGCCTCTTTTGTCGCAAGCTTTTTCTGTTCCCGTTCCCATTGTTCCCATATCCTCATTTCGCTTGTTCGGTTGTCAAAATCTTCCGTCCGTACTTCCTCGGTTACTTGTTCTCGTGTTTCTATGTCCTTCTTCCATAATGCTATGTTCTCACGGCACCTGTTCCTTTCTTTCAGGTGGCCGTCCCTTTCCTTGCGGAGGGTTTTTGGGAGGTGTAGTCCATGTTGTTGTTCTGGTGCTGCCGCTTGTTTCGGTAAGTTGACATCCATCATTGCCCTGTCTCTTGCTTCCCCCATTATCCTTGCAACCACCCCTCCCGCGTAGTCTATTGCCCGTTTTCTTTGCCTTGTGCTAGCTGCTGTTTTTATCCCGTTTATTGCTTCCTGCATTTCATCTTGCAAGTCCTTCGTATATGCAGCGTCTAGTGTTTGCCTGAGGGTATTCCCCTCTGCTTCTGTTAGCGGGAGTTTCAGTCTGTCTGTTTTTGCATGTTGTGGTTTTTGTGTCGTTGGTCTGTGGGTCCCCCAGGCTTTTAGGTCCAGTTGCGTTGTGCAGACCATTTTATGGTCGCTCATGTGTAGCTCGGTGAGTTCTCCTGCCGTTGGTTGCGTGTAGTATTGTAATTCTGCTTTGCTTGCTAGCATTCTGTCTATGTTCCGTCGTTCATGCCATGTTAGTGTTGTTTCCCTGGTCCCTCCCACATCTTGCAGGCCCGTGGCTTCCAGGGTTTTGTTCCATTCTTTGTCCCTGCTATTTTTCGGTGTTCCCGTCGTGGCATTCAGGTCCCCACAAATTAGTACTGTTTGTCCTACCGCATTTTCGCTGGCTTTGGTCACCATTCGCACATACTCCTGTATGCCATTTCTGGCCGCCTCTCTGTCGAGTTCCCCTCGTCCTGTCTCTTCCGCCACGTCTTTCCCTTCCACCGGGTAGTATACCCCTAGCAGGTGTAAGTATTTTCCTCCCGGAAAGTGGAGCAGCGTGTGTGTGAGTACTCCTCGTAAGTGCGGTACCTGCACCTCGGTGTAGTTATTTGGTTTGGCGTATTCCCCTGTGAGTATTACGGCAAGGCCCGCCGTGTGGTTGCTCTCTTCTCCCTCCCCTTCCTCTGTTGGTATGTTTGTGCATATGTTTGACTGTTTTTTGTTTCTGAAGTGTCTTTTTATTTCCTCATTCGCAGTCTTAGTTTCCGTGACTATTGCTATATCTATCTCCCATTTTTTCATTTGCTCCTCCAGTTCGTACAGTGAGTGCCGGGCGCCCTGTATGTTCCATGTTAGGAAATTTATGGTGTGTTGTTGTGCTTCTCCCATTTCTTCAGTGTTTAGGTTCTCCGTTTTTGGCATGTTCCCACCCCATTGCTTCAGTGCCTCCATGGACCCTTTGGTTTCCTCATTGTCCCTTTTGTTCATTTTCGTTGTTGTAGTAGGTGGCGGGTATTTCTTGGCGTTCGCGGGAGGCCTCAGCTTTTTTCCTGTCGCCGTTCCCTCCTCCTTCTTTAGCCTTTCGTTCGCTTGTTCTTTGCTTATCGGACGGAACCGTAGCGTGGCCTGAACTAGCTTGTCCGTGGTACTTGTGTTCTTTTCTTCCGTTGCTTCGCCCGTGGCGTGTTGCTCCGTAGTAGGTGCCCTGCCATCTTCCTTCGGTTCGTCACTTTTCATGTCCTCCTCGGCCAGCCCAGTTGTTTGTTCTGTCGTCCGCCGCATCTCCCGAGTCTCCCCCTGCAGCCGTGCCGTGTTTCTAGTCCCGAGTTTGAAGTGTCCTGGTTTGCCGTCAACATGCCAGTATTTCCAGCTCCCCGCCACTCTTATCGCTTGCTCACCTTGACTGAATTTTCCCCATTCTGGTGGTGTGCTATGTGTTTTTAGTCCACTATATTTCACCTTTTGCAGGTCGTAGGCTTCTCGCAGTATGGTCCAAACATCTATAGCTATTAGCAGTTCGTCCTGTTTTTCTATTCCTCCAGTAGGTAGCCACACATGCGCCTGCATGTCCTGGCGTGTTATTGTGAGCATCATCATTGCCCATTTTTCTCCATCTCTTATTGCTATTTGGGTTCGGCCATCTGTCGACAGTTTTCTCATTGTTTCACCTATGAGGGCTTCAGTGTCTTGTTGTAGCGCTTGAAGTGCTTCCTGAACGTTCATTATTGTTTGTATGCCCACCCCTTGTTGTCGCATTGTGTCCTCCACCTGTTCCCCTGTGCGGCCACGCTCCACCTCCCTCATGAAGGCATCCGCCGCACACGTTCCTTGGGTTCGCGCCTGTTTTGCCCCAGTCCTTTTTGCTGGGTCCTCACTTGTCAGCTCAACTTCATCCGTGTCCTGTTCTGCATGTGGCTTATTTTCCCTCATTATGGCCGACTTTATCTTTGGCCTGAATCTGTCTCTGCATTTATTCACTATTTCCGTGGTGTGTAGTGTCACGCATCGACTGGTTTGGAGTGTGTTCGTGTACACATGTTGTATCCAGGCTCCGTTCCTTTCTAACAGCCACTGTTGCCATAGCTCCGCAATATATATCACCCAGACGCCGCAGCTGAATGCATCGTGTTGGTGCCTGTCGTACATCGGCGTGGCTCTAGCTTCCAGGCACCCCATTGCCTCCTTGTTGCCCGTTACCCATGCACTCACTGCTCCTTGCAGTTCCTCCGCCATTCTCGTGTGCCCTTGGGCGGTTTTCTTCCGTGTCTGTCTTTCCATGCCCATAGAATCGTATACATAGGCCTGCAACGTGCTGTTATCTTTTGCGACGCAGACTCCTACCATCAGTAGTAGCCAGTGTCCGTTTCCTACCACTGGTATCTGGGTGCCACCCTTTTTGGCGACTTTTTCTTTTATCATTTCCAGAAATTTTTTGTCATTTTCCCTCAGCATCTTCAGTATTTCTTGCATGGTTGTTGAACCCGGAGGGTTGTCTTCCAGTGTTTCGAGCGCGAGGTCCACTTGGTGCATATTCAGTTTCCCATCCTTGGCAAATATTCCCTGCGTGACAGAATTCTTGGGGTACTGTCCTTCCATTTTCTCGTTCGAGCATGTTCCCCCCCCTATATGTGAGGGCTGTGGTTTCGCTTCGGCATACCTACCCGTCTCCTCAATCTGTTCAGCTTTCCTGTTGGGTCTTGTGCCCAAGGCTGCTCCTCGTGCTACCGTAGACTTTTCATTCACCGCTTTGACCTGCGGTACCTCTTGTCGAGGGTTTTTCATTGCCAGTTGTGCCTGCTCCATCCGTTTAGCCAGAGTGCCCAGCACACCTAGTGTTACATGCATGCTCATTATTTGGGCTCCCACCGTTCTCGCTATGTTTTGGCCTTCCCTTTTCATTCGGCGCATCTCGCCATGTTTTCGCGCCCACTTACTATTGTCCCTGTCCTTTGTTTCTTGCCTTACTACCTGGTTGCTTCTGACCAGTTGTGGTCTGTCATATTTGGTACGTTGTACCCACCTGCATGTTTTCCCTTTCGCATGTTCACTCCAATATCTCCTTCCTCTTTTGTGTGCATATGCGTGCTCCTGCCGGTTCGCCCGTAGGTAAAATGTGAGGTTTCTTCTGAAGTTCGCCCTTCGTCCCCCCTCTTCTGTTGTGGCTAACCACCTGGGGCCCTTTGGGGGCTTTTCCTGTGTTATTTCCTGGTGTTGGTCGTTGACTCCTCTTGGCATTTCCTCACTTACCTTTCCAGTTTCAACTGTTTGCCGGGTATTTGCTGTTGCCGCTGTGCTTCGTTTCTGCATGCACTGTGCTGCATGCTCCCTTTCCGGAGCTTCACCCAGCACTCCCTTTTCTGCCCTCCTGCTAGCCTCCTTGCATTTTGTCACCCGCACCCTTTGTGTTGGTTTTCGTGCTGGTCCTTTTCGCTCGTTAATGTTACTTTTTGTTAGGACCGTAATCACAACGCAAATTACAAGTACCGCTTTTATTGGTGCGCCTTGTGAGTTATCTTCATGTCTATTATTCGTCACGCATCTCCTTTGGTTGTGTTTCCCTTCCTCCGCACTGCCTCCCTTGTTACGCGTTACACACTCCTTCCGTCCCCTTGTACTTGCCTTACTGCTTTTCTGAGCTTCTTTTTCCTCAAACCTTAGTTGTGTATGCTCTATGGGTGCCCCTTCAAAATATTTTCCCGTTTGGGCCGTTCGCACAAAACTTCGTTTTTTTACGTGGAGCCCCTGGAGCAATTCGTTAAATGTCCAATGTCGTCCGTTCAAGCTCATTTTCATTTCACGTTCGTATTTCACCATTTGTAGGCCCTGTGTAAAATATTTCCGTCCAATTTTGCCGTTATGTGCCCCTATTCCCCTCTTTTCCTGTAGGTAGGTACTCTTTGGTTTAGGGTTTCCCCTCATCCCCTTGCATATAGTTGTGTAGGTTGTTGTAGTCAGCCTTTTCCTGTTCAATATACTTTGTGGGTTCCTTATGTTGTTATTGTCCCTAGAGGAGGATGCACCCCAACGGACAAAAAAATCGTTTTTTACTGACAATATTAATTTTATTTGTAAATTACGTAGTATTGTGTGCGAGGGTAGATATATTTTTTGAAAAATCATGCAGGGAAAATACCGGAGGAGCCGAACGAGCCCAGTGGAGGCCGACACAGCGCGCGACCCGACCTTCCCACCCGTCGCCTTCCTGTCTTAGTTCTACCAGACGGGACACTAACTACAAACCCTCTTCCCCTTCCGCAGGACAACTCTCCTTATACCCGTACTCTCCTCTTTCAGCCTTCTACGCAGGTGAAGATGGTCTCCATCATCAACGCGGGCACCCGGAAAGCGCTCGAGAGCACCATCCCAGGGCTGCAGCTGCGTCAGGAGGGGGCGCAGGAAGAAGGACCAGGCATCTTCGAGAACTTGCTGCGGGAGCAGCAGGAGCTCCCGGGAAGCGAGCTCCGCCAGGCGCTGGCCACCAGACAGGGGAGGCCACTGCATTGGGCGCAACACCCAACGAGGCAGTTTGCCCCTTTCACTCTCACGGTCCCCAGCCTGGGGGGGCCGGCATCTCCTTTCCAGGGACCAAGATGGGGGGAGAGGACAGGCCCGGACGACTGGAGAACGCTATACGCCCGTGCAGGTTCCATCCGGGCGGCGGTGGGCTCCCGCATCTGGGCCTGCCGTATGAGGCTTGCGGCAACGTTCTGGGGGACGCGGCAGGGGGCGTACACCAGGCACCTGAGCAGGGCATCGGGGTCTGGAGCCCTCCCGCCGCGCAGGAGGCACTACAGGCAGCGTCGCAGGTTCACGCTGGAGCAGACGGAGCCGCGGGCGGCGGGACAGGCGGGGACATCGTGGGCGTCCTGGACCGTGGCCATCGCGGTGGTCTCGTTCCTTGCCATCCTGCGGAGGCGCGGGACCCTCCGCAGGAAAGCGGCAAGGTGGCCGGCGGCCACCCTCGTGGCAGTGGTCCGCTGGAGAGGTTTTGTTCGCAGGAGGGAAGCACTAGCAACACTGCCCAACTCATCGCTGCAGGAACTGGAGGCGGCGGCCGCTATGGCCGACATAGTACAGGGGCTGGGGCTCCAGTACTTTTGCAGAGAGGGGAACCTGGACGGGCTCAGCAACGAGGTCCGGACCCTAAGGGGGGTTGTCGCCAGGCACCTCGATGTGGACCTGCGGAGAGGCCTCCCGGGGTCTTACCAGAAGAGGCTTCTCGGGTTGGCAGGAGCGGCGAGCACCCCGTGGGGACGAGCCATCCGGGCCTCACCGCAGCTCAAAAGCATCCTCTCGCAGGACTGGGCGATACAGTTCTCCCCGGACTACCATCTTGTACGTCTGGGGAGGTCCCTTCCGCGGGGGCACGTCCTCCGGGAGCAGGTGCTGCGGCGCAGGTGGTTCACAGGGGGGGGGCAACAGGTGGAGCGCCCCTGTGCACTCAGCACGCCGACAGAGGAGGAACTGGTGTTCCAGCGGCAGCTCGACTGCCCTTTCAGGGCAGACACCAAATTGGTCTTCCTGCACATCAGGGCAAAGGAGTCCGCCAGGGTGCACAGCCCTCCGCCCCCGGACATCGCGGCCGTGGTCAGGGACTCGCAACTTCCGGCGTCCCTGAGGGACTGGCTGGTACTATCCTGCATTGTGTAGACAGCAGGACTCATCCGCGCTGGGTCTTGCGCCTGGTAAACTTTTTTAATAAACTATCATCGTTTACTGACTTGCAGGAGTGTACGTCCCGTGGTGACATCCGTCAAACACACACCTGCATTTTGTACCGTGAGCCCGCATCAGACAATAGGACGGAGCACGCCTACGGACTGGGAGTAAGACCGACCCCTAAGAGGGCCCGCGGAAGGGGGGCTGGGACGTGCATCCCCGGGACACGGGGAGCGGTCACCAGCTCCCTGCGGAGAAACGGCGAGGGACCCAGTCCGCAGGCAGTGCCAACCGTCATCGTCCCTCCTTCCCACTCGAGCCCCACCGCATCGACACGCGGTCACGGCACCTCACCAGGCGAGAACTCCCGGTTGGGAGGAAAGATAGTGGTGAATAAAGCAGACCCCGAGCGGGCACTTGACACTGCCCGGCAGCCCATCGAGGGAGAGAACCTCCAGGCACCGCGACCCTTCAGACTCACCTACAGACCGGGAGTAAGACCGACCCCAGAGAGGGCCCGCGGAAGGGGGGCTGGAACTTGTTTCTCCGGCCCACGGAGAGCAGTTGCCAGCTCCCTGCGGAGAAACGGCAAAGGACCCGGTCTGCAGGCAGCAGCAAACATCACGTCTTTCACCGAGCCGGCACTCCGGCGTGCACCTGAAAGGGACCCACCGTGGGCAAACAAAAACATCAATAAGGCTGACACTTTGGGGACTAGAGGCCCGCTGTTCGCTACAGCAGAAGCTGTTGACAACAACTCCCCCCCCGTCTGGAGGGGCCACATGCTTGATAGAGGACCGACCCCAAGGGGGGCCCGTTGGAAGTGGGCTAGAGTTGGAGTCCCCGGGTCACGGGGAGCGGAGGCCAGTCCCCCGTGGTTCAATGAAAAAGGACCCAGGCCTGCAGTTAGGACATGGCCTGCCAGCGCCAAACCCAGAATACCTACCGTAGACAGGGGAACGCACCTCCGCAATTCCGCAACCCCCGACAGCAGAGCCCCTTCATGGGCGAGGAATGCTTTGAACGGGTATTGTCCCCCCGGGGAGGGGAGGGCTAATGCCAGCCACGCTACCGATTATCGCGATAACTCCCCTCCCCCCGTGAGGAGGGGCAGCACTATTAATCACATTCACAAAGCCCACCAGCAAGGAGGAGATCCGTATCGAGATAATAGATACACGCCTTCCTTCTGTATCAACCAGAAGAGAGAAACATTCCGAGTAACGGACAACACCGACGGTACAACCGATCCTCACGAAAGGCAGGCGATACGGCAACCAAGATACACGCCCCCCTCGAGAGTCAGAGAATCGTGCATGCGCAAGCATACTGGGTGCGATTATAACAACGCTACTAGGGCAGACAGCCAGAGGGCCAGGGAACCAGGCGTCCCTGTGGGGGACGAACTCTCGTATTGGACCGCCAAAAGGGACAGGACCAACCCGTATTCAGCCCAATGTTCCAACGGGGGGTCGACCGAAGTGACAACCTCCAAGCCCACCGTGCGGTCATGGACAGGTGGGCAGGCCCAAAAACGACATGTCGCGTGCACGGGATGGCCCGGAGCTGAGAAGGGGCAGTTCGACCCGCATGAAGCCGGGGAAGGATGCCCCATGCAGTATCCGGGAGATACTGAATCCCCCCGGGAGAGCTACGTGAGCTTAAGGGAACACACACCCGACCGGACAGGCAGCAGGCGAATTCGATTGGCACCCGAGTGGACGCCATGTTGTCCGCGAGGGCATGCTGCCCGAGAGGGGTGCCCAAGGGACTTGCAAGACCTGCGCACGAATATCCTGCGCACCAAACCAAGATTGGGGGGTACCCCACGGCGATCGCAAAACTTAACAAGCGGAGCCACGGGGGACAAGCGGTCCCGGACGAACAGTGACGCCCCGGAGGGCAAGCCGTTCGCGAGTGAGGGCCAGGAACAACAGACACCCACAAAAACAGGGGCAAGTCACGTTGTCCCCCAGGGCCGGGGGATCACGAGGACACCGCTGGGATTAGTGGAGCCACAGGAAAAAACCCCGAGACTCGCGAAACTCCTCCGTGAGCCCAGGAGGAAGACACTGTGCTACGAGAAAATACCCCCACCAATGAGACGGCCGAGGGGAGAAACCCGAAGGACCAGCGCAAACGACGGTATCGCAGAGCGCGCCCACGCCCAGGGGACGGAAACTGAAGGGGTTAAGACCCCGAGCGCTCACATAGGAGTCCGGCACGGGGGAATGGGGCCCGCCTGTGCCGCGCACAAACCTCGCCCCGCGACACCTGAGGGAAGGGCACCAATGCTAACCCAAAGGCCCAAGGATTCAAGGGGTCTGGAGAAAAAGATTCGGATTCTCCGACACCCCTGTCACGGGCCCAGTGAACCGCAATGGCGAACGGCGCATGTAGAACAAAGGGGCACCGTGGATCTTACCAGCGCAGATGGCGGAACAGAATCTGACCCTTCGATCCGATGCAAGGACTCACTACGCTCTCCTCATGATCAGAAGAGTGACAGCGAAGGTGACGGTTGCCACGTGAACCGACGCGAAAAGGGACGACACTCTTCCGCGCACTACGCACGGGCTGCGAGCCCTACAAACGGGGCACTTCAAATTCGAAAACATCCTCACTCCCTGGCGCGGCAAACTTTCGGAGACAATACAATGGCGTCTGCAACTGGAGAAATTTCGGCAGTCAGCGAGCAAGAGACCGAAGAACCAGGGCCCAAGCTACAGAGGACGGGGGAGAGTCAGGTGAACTTCCGCGACAGCGGACTGCACCCCACCCGGAGCATCCCAACTGCTAGGGTGCCGTGCATTTCAGGACGACAGGTCATTATTGACGAGCTGTTTACAGGGAAGGAAGTGGTCCCGAGAGTCCCGGACAGAGAGCTCCTCACGAGAAGAACTCTGACCGACGACACATCCCTGTTGAGGTTCCGCACCTTTCCTAGGGGACATGAGCCTCTCCCCTGGAAGGGAACATCAAGGGGAGGAAACGCGGGCCAGACACCTGAGGACGGGGGGGGGGAAGCACACTACCACCACGATCCGCAGGAAATGGAAGTTGAACCGGGACTCGCTGAGCGGGACCCAAGGCAGGCGGCGGGACATGAAGCAGCGCCACCACAGGAACTTCCCCAGACGGCGCCCGTGCCCACGGGGCTGTTCCCATTGACGACAGAGGTGGTGGAATACATCTCACAGGCACCTGTGCTGCTCAAAGCAGGGCTTCTCTGGGCTCATCTCGCGGAAGCGGGGGAGAAGTTACAGGGACAGGTGCACCCTGGGCAAACTCCCGCAGCGGGGGCCCTGACCGCACAAGACCTCTTTGAACACCCGGCAGGGGAACCACTGCACACCATCTTCGGCACAGGAGGCGCTCCAGGGGGGCAGTACGACTCCGTGTGGAACATGACGGTGCCCCCGGCCATTGACTACACCTGTCTGGCGCACACAGGAGACGGGGACACTCGCAGGTTCCAACAGCTGCTCCTGGCGGAACTCCAGGAAAGACTGTGGAACACAGGCCGCTGCCCCGCCAAGGGGGATATCAGCGTCACGTCCCCTTGGCAGGGCACCCTGAGGGCGACATTCACTGACCCGCTTCACGCAGCCATTGCCCTGGTAGACGAACGGTGTGCCCCGGCGGTGCCACTGGAGCCACCTCCGTGGGGCTATGCCGACCGCTGGAAGCACGGGGCAGTGGGCACCCCCAAAGCCAGTGTCGCCAGGGACGTGCACAGGTGCCCAATGAAGCAGGACAGGGACTCGCTCCCAGCCGACCGCACGGTCATCCTGCAGTCCGTCGGGCTGGTTGGGCAGGGTGTGGCTGAAGTGGCCAACAGCATCTCGGCGGGAGTGGTGCTCGAGGGGGGAGCCCGAAACATTGTTTACATCGGTAAGGGAAGGCCACACTGGGAGGAGGCCAGGGCGACAGCACTGGACGTCGCCATCGTGGTGTTCTCGCGAGTGGACGAGGCTGACAGGGCACTGCGGCTGGGTCTCCCATATGAGTTCTATGGGCACCCAGTCACAGTGCACAAATACTCCTCCACCGCAGATATCACAAAGTTCCAGGAGTGGGAACTGGAGGTGGTTGCCAGGCCACCGGAAGGCAGACACTGGCACTCTGCAGACAGGGTGGAACAGGTCCTCTCTGCAGCGAAGCGGGAGCTGCGGTCGCAGACAGGCATCGAGGTATTTCCGGTTCCCTCCCCCCCATCAGAAAGGGGGGTGGGGGAACTCATCACTCTCGCCCAACCGCTCCCGGACAGGGACAGCAGGGAGGCCTGCAGGTACTGGGTAACGGTGGAGGCTGCCACATACGAGGCAGTCTCGCATCGCACCACGAACCGTATGTTCTTCCACATCGGGAACGTAAAGTTTCACATCGCCTGCAGCCCGAGGTCCAGGTGGATGACCCAACGAAGCCCACAGCAGCCCCCGAGACAGAGGCCCAGATACGCGGGAAAGGGGCAGGGCAAAGGAGCCAAAGGCTCATACTACGGTCAGGTACAGCCGACCCAGCTGTTTGCGCAGGACCAGGGGTACGGCAGGCAGCTACCACCGGAGCCGCCAGCAGCGCAGGCTCCTCGGGCGGGCGGCGAACTAGCGTCGCTGGCCGACTCCGTGAAGGCTCTCACCGAGGTGGTAAGCCAGCAGGTGCAAGCCTCGGACAGGCAGATGTCAGCGATCACCCAGCTGTCTGGGCAGGTCACGGGGCTGCTGCAGCACGGGGTCCAGCTGATGCCTCAAGGGGGGCAGAGCTACCTGGGCCAACAGCAACAGCCCCAGCAGCTGCAGCCCCCTCCGGCAGCCCCGCTGCAGCTGCCGCACCAGGTGCCATTGGGGCCGCCACAGGCCCAATATTCGCACCCGGCGCAGGGGCTGTACCCACAGTGGGGCACACAGCTCCAGCAACAGCCGACCGCCCAGCCCACTGCCCAGCCGAGGCCCCTGGCGGAGGCCCTGGGCAAGGACCCTCGGCAGTATGGGAGGCCTGAGACAGGCCCCGCAATTCCACAGGAGTTTGACAACCCTGACGGCAGGGCGGCACTAAAGCGCCTCGACGAGCTCAGGGCTCAGGTCAGTGCTCCCTTGCCAGTTCTGAATGCTTGGCCATCTTGCCAGGATGGTGATCTGACCGGTATAATGCAACCCCTCCACAGGCACACAGAATTTGATGCGAGACGATGGGCCGAGACCAGGCACCGGACGAGGGTAGACGGAGATGCAGAATGCAGGCAGGCGAGCACACCTAGTGGAGGCACAGCCTGGAGGGGGCACAAGATGACGCCTCCCGGCACGCGCTGGCCAGGGAGACGCAGTGGCAATAGGACATATGATAAATACCTGCAGAACAATGAAACCTATTGCTTATTTGTATTAACAGCCTCTTGTGATCACACCCCCGATCTGATAACAGAGGGTGACCACCCAAGGGAAGAAGAGTTCGAAAAATTTGGCAGAATGCTGCACTTCTTGTCACCGTGTCTCATGCTCCCGGGACACTTTAAACTCGTAATGGACCGGCAGCACACACTACCTATTTCAGCATGCCTCGTAACGATGGGAATCTTGGCTATTACTCACCGCGGGATTAGAATCTTAATAACACGAACGCAACTAAGCGACTCTGCCTCAGGGGGGATTGTGTACTCACACCAAGGCCCAGAAGTCTGGGTTTGGAGGAATCAAAGGAAGAACACACCCTGGATGCACAAGAGGGGGAAATGGTATTGGAGAGAGGCGATGGACGGGGGAAGCCTCTTCTATGTCAATAGCGCTGCAGGGAGGACCTCCCTCCGCAGGAATTTTGCGGGGAGGAACAGCAACTGTGTTTTTGTTCCGGTCGGCATGCTGCGGAAAGTCAGGAAAGAGCTCGAAGATAGGGACAAGAACAGGAAGTCTCGCAGAGGAGGGGAAGCTACAGATCAACCCTCCACCCCCCCCCTTAGCGGTGGGGGGGGTGAAAAGCGGCCCCCCCCAAGGAACCAGACACGGGGCGCGAACCCCCAAGAGGAGGGGGGCCTCTACACGGTGGAGGGACGTGTATCGGATGTGCAACTCAGCAGGTACCTTCACACAATTGACCCGACTCCGCCGGAGGAGATGAACCAGCACAAATTCCTCTCCAAACTTCTGGCCAGAGATGGGATCGATGGCCTACTCGCGAACGGGAGGTTCGCGTACCAGCCGCTGTGTGACGGAGAGCACTGGAGGGCCCTCTTCTTTGACCAACAGGCCGGGGAAGGGGGGGGCACCCACGTGCACCTCTTTGACTCCTACGGACCCAACCCACGGGAAGGAGCGAGGGGGCATGCTGAGCTGCTGGACGCCACCCGAAAGTGGGCAGAGAGAAGGACAAGGCAGGGGGTCCCTACCGAAATCACGTGCACCAAACTCCGTACTCAGTACGATGACTTTCAGTGTGGGGTCTGGGTCGCGGTGATGGCGGCAGCATGGTGCGACTGGACGAAATCCCCAGAGAAGTCAACCTGGCCAAGGGCGGCGCACAGAGCCGCTGGGGGCACTGGGAAAACGACAAACAATAGGGTGGCAAAACAACACAGAATCGTCATGCAAATCGCCACCAAGCAGGAGGAACACGCGGAAGGCCAGGCCGGCACCCGGAGCGGGAGCAGTAGAGTACCCGGCAAAAGGGCAGTGCTCAGGCCACTACAACAAGTGACGGGAAGTGGACAGGCGCCAGCTCAGCAGAAGAGACAGCATAGGGCAGGCGCAAAGACCGTACTTGGCAGCTGGGGCAATAGTGCACGGGAATCTAAAAATGAACCAAATCACCACAGCGATAAAGAGAATCAAACACCCCCACCAGATGTGGGGGAGGAAGGTAGGCTGTCCCTGATGACCTGGAATATCAGAGGAAGCGACCACGCGTACTATGACCTCGCCAGGAGTTGCGAAGAACACCAGCCGGACGTGCTGGTTCTCACAGAAACAAAGGCGGCGGGCCCCATGGGACCAAAAAAACTCCAAGGTCTGGGTTACAGCGCCTGGCACTCAGCGCCGTGCCATGGAATCCAGCGGAGGGGGGCGGATGGTACTTCATACAGAGGGGGGGTGGTCCTAGCCCTCAGACGCCCCTACGACAGGACGGACGTGCGCGCTAACCGTGAAGTCCCCAGATACGCGAAAGGGTATTTACAGCATGTAGTTATTACGCTGCCAAGCGGCGTGAAGGTGCACGTGCTCGGTGTCTACAACCCTCCCCACCCGGAAGAAGCGGTGGTCAGGACGTGTATCCGTGATTACATAGCCCGAGAGGCCGCAGTGGCTTCCAGGAAGGGGGAGCACATGGTGGTGGGGGGAGACTTCAACGTCGCGGAGATCCCCAGAGAGCAAGACGGGATAGAACACCGTGCATGGAGAGAGATGTCTGACCGGGCGGGCCTTGCAGAGATCAGCTGCCCGCAAGGACCCACGTTTGGGGACCACAAAATCGATGGGTGGTTAGCGTCAGAAGAGCTTCAGCGGATCGCTGACGAACGGCACCCGATCGACACCAGGGCACACAGGCACTGCAGCGACCACCAAGCGGCAGTGGCGGCGGTGCCGCTGTGGAAGCTTCACACGACCACACCGATAGTGGAAGAGCAGGCGAAACCCGACCCGATCACGAAATATCAATTCCCGATCTCCAAAGCCTTGCAACGCTCAATGAAGGCGGCAATAGATTCGGCGCTCCAACCGAGTCTCAGGGAAAATGAATTCAAGACAGTGATCGAAAACGCGGTCGACGCGGCGGAAAGGGGAAGCCCGGACGCCAGGGAAAGAATTGATGAGGCCGGGAAGGCAGTTGATGGGGTCCTTCAGCAAGCCATGCGGGCCGTGGAGATCCCCCTCGAAACCGTCAGGTGCAAGCCCAAGGTCACCAGGGACCCCAACACAGGGGTCAGACTACCAAAAGCTAAATTCAGGAAGCGTGATAAAGCGCTGAAGGCAGCGGCGGTCCTACAGGAGATGCTTGCGATAGAAAAGGCAACAGGGGAAACCCCCAGCGCGGCACTGCTAGAGGAAGCCATGGCGGAGCCACGGGACACGGCGAAGGGCAGACCTGACACGTGTGCGGAGCCGGAAGACCCCCACTGGTGGGCGGAGTCTGAGATGCGCAGGTTCAGGCAGGAAGCCAAGTCCGTTATCAAAGACCACAAAGCCGAAACCTGGGAGACATTTGTCCAAAAATTCCGTAGTAACTACTATCGCATGAAAAAGTCAGCCCACAGGTTCGTCTTCAGAGACCGCGACGCACTCCCGAAAGGAAGAACCTTGGGGATATGGGACAGAAACAACAAAATGGCAGTCGGGGCGGTGGCCACCGCGGAGGCCTTTTCGGGGCACATGGCCCACTCGGACCCATATTGCTTCGAACACCCCAGGACGGACCAACTGGACGAAGAGATGCCATGGCTGGCGGCGGAAGCCCCGGATAGCATGAAACCGGGGCAAAGACCGAGGAAGACGGAGCTTGGGAGCAGGCTCACTATTGAACTCTACAGACAAATTGTCAAACGGCTCCCCAATGGGAAGGCAGCCGGCCCGGATGCGGTACCAAATGAAATCCTCAAGGCTATGCCGGAGGAATTCCACGAATTTCTCTTCTCGCTCATGAGGGCGATGTGGAAAGCGGGGATAACCCCAGGCACATGGAAGTTGGGCACCTTCGTCTACCTACATAAGAAAGGGGACACCTCTGTGTTTTCCAATTACAGGCCCATAGGGCTTCTCCGCACAATTCTCAAGCTTTATACGGCAATGGTCACGGATGTTCTATCCACGTTCTGCGAGGTAAACAGTATCCACAGCCAAGAGCAGATGGGTTCTAGGAAACACAGAAGCACGATCAACCAGCTCCTTCGACTGCAGCATGTTATCGAGGACAGCAAACTGTCCCACAGCCAACTGCATGTTCTCTACGTGGACTTCGAGAACGCCTACGGGTCGGTGGAGCATGACAGACTCCAGCACACCATGAAGTACCTGGGGATCCCGGAGGACGCGGTCAGAGTGGTGGCAGACCTCTACGGGGGGGAGGCACACAAGTCACCTTTTAGGATGGCCTCAAAGATAGAGCACCACAGCTCGGAGCCCCTCATGGTCAAAAGGGGACTAGTGCAGGGAGACTCGCTGAGCCCCCTTCTCTTTATTCTCTATTTGGAACCCCTACTACGCTGGCTCAAGGCGGGCAACAAGGGGTATCTGCACCGCCTCACGGATTCGGACAAACCAATTCGCACTTCCTCGGCGGCATACGTGGACGATCTCGCCCTGATCGCGGAGTCGGCAACGCAACTGGCAGTGCAAGTCAGGAAGCTGGAGCTCTACTCCAACTGGAGTGGACTTCGAATCAACAAGACCAAATGCGGAATCACGGGAACGGACGAAAAAGGGTCTCCAATCCCTGAGGAGACATACGAGGATGTCACCATGCGCACCCCCAGGGTAGGCAAGCATGGATTCCCGTACCTCCACCCGGATGACCCATACAAGTACCTTGGGATACAAGTGGCCCTCTCGGGGGACTGGACGGTCCAAAAGCAAGCCTCCTTTCTGCAGGCAAGGGAAAGGATACAGGCGCTCCTCCACTCCCCTCTGACGAGCGGACAGCAGGAGGAAGTCCTCCGCTCGGCAATTATAGGACAGCTAAGATATGCCCTTCCCTTAGGGATTTTTTCTACCAAGGAAATCGAGGACCTAGACGCGATTATCGGTGGGGCATACAAGCTCCTTAATGGATTGCCAAGAGGCACCGCTAATTGCTACACGGCACTCCCGAAAACCTCCTACGGGCTTGGGCACACACCACTGCTGGCCACGTACGCACAAAGTGTGGCGAGCGCCCTGCAGATGGCCACCGCCACCAGGGAAGACCTTCGAGAAAGGCCGAGAGAGGTGTTCAGGGAAAGTGAGGCCTTTCATGTCAAGCAGACCTCTCAACTTAGTGCCACCACGAGGGGGCTAGTCAGGTATCATTACAACCGCAGACAGGGACAGGTGGACGGTACGGTCAGAACTGGGGAACTCGACAGGTGCTGCACAGCCCGGCAACTTGCGGTGCTACGTGAGCACCAAGTCTTGCTCACAGGATCTGGACCGCTACTGGCGGACCTGATTAACACCCAGCACGGGGTCATCTCCAAACTTGCGAACGCGGTTCGGAAGCCCTTCCCGAGTGCGCTCGAAGGCAGACACAGAACGGTCGTTGACCAGGACACGGGTGAGGAGAGCGTGAAGATCTATTCAGTCAATGACCAGGAGGAAATTCCGCTTAGTCTGACCACGCTGCTGCCTCTGCTCCCTTTCGTGGAGGAGGGGTTTTATGTGGCGAAGGGGGGCACCCGTGCGTGCAGCCTCAGAGAAGCAAAAACAAAAGTCCCCGCCAGGTTTCAAGGGCGCATGCGAACCTTCATGCTCATGCTGTACCCATATATATGCGAAGCGCTCGCTGACAAGCCCAACGACACGCGATTCTGGGACAACCCGAAAAACCTCACCCTCAAACCCCAGTTTATGCCGTCCAAAGAGGCACACAACGCTCTAGGGTTCCAAAGGTTGGCAGAACCCCAGGCGACCGAAGGGGAAGAACTAACCACTTGGGAAGAGGGCTTCCACCCCACTCAATCCAAATGGGGCCCGCGATCGCTGTGGCACGCAGGAAGAAGAGGACCCCCCACGACCTCCATGCAAGCCAAAAACGCCTTAAAACAAATGGCGACAGGTTATTGCGCCAAGGACGAAGAAGACCACGAAGACGCCTTTAAATGCCACGATATTGGAGTCAGACCCACCCTGCTTGAGGACCCGGGGGGTAGAGTCATGATAATGGACTCCGTAGGCGTGAGACCCAAGGCGGAAAAATTCCTCTCAGACCTGCGACACGCAGCCAGAGCTGGAGCAAGACTCACCGAGAAGGAGGCGATGGACAGCAGGAGGGCGATGAGGAGAAACCGCCCTGAGGGGTCCCATGCGGACAGCCTCCTGAAGGGGGGAGGAAGAAGAGGAAACGAGCCCCGGGGGGAGGGCACCCCCAGGCACAGGACGGAAGGGGTCTTCTCGGACACCAGAGGCAGGGAGGCGTGGCTTAGCTCCATACAAGTGGAAACCCACAGCCTCTGCACGACGGGCTTGGACACAGTGTCGATGCACCAGACGAAACTCGCGGATGCCCTCAACGGAACCGAGTTCGAGCAGTCGGAACAATACGAGGCGCAGATGCGCAACACGATGGAAACGGTCCGGGACGAGGGATTTTCCTTTGTCCTGACTTGCGACGGCAGCCACTGGAATGTGCTCCTATTCGGAAAAAATGAGGACACCAGTGTTTCAATCTACCTCTACGACCCAATGGGGGGGGAAGACACGCGCCTACTGACGGCGCTGAGACAGTGGGCAGGACCGCCGGGATGGCCGCCGGTCAACGTAACGGTCTCCAACATGGGGGTCGCACACCAACGAGACGGATACCAATGCGGCGTCTGGGTGTGCTACATGATTGACAAGTGGCAGGAATGGAATAGGTCCACCACAGGAGAGAAGTGGGAGTCCTGGATCGGGCTGCATGGGCCCCCGGTGGGCGGAGAAGCTACGACCTCCAAGGGATACAGGAAAGCCATGAGAGGCCCAATCATGGCGCGCATAGGAGAATTAGAACAACGGGAGCGCCACCACGTGTTCCACGGGGAGGGAGAGATTCATGACCCAATCTCCTTCGAGGAGGTGGATGACGAAATCCAGGAAGAGGCAAGCGCGGGGCCAATGCAAGTCAGGAGGAGCCCGACCAGGCAGACCCAGGCAAACACGGTGCCAGAAACCCCCAGGCACGCCCGGGAGCTCCCGAAGGTCGGTGAGAAAAGGACCAGGCAGATCATACAAAGCCCCCAGGCCACAATGGAGAGCGAGGAGATCAGACCCAGGCCGAACCCGCCTG
Organism: Cymbomonas tetramitiformis; assembly: GCA_001247695.2. Classification (NCBI taxonomy): domain Eukaryota; kingdom Viridiplantae; phylum Chlorophyta; class Pyramimonadophyceae; order Pyramimonadales; family Pyramimonadaceae; genus Cymbomonas; species Cymbomonas tetramitiformis. Next base: position 9,651 of record LGRX02000475.1, on the reverse strand, counting down.
CGCAGACACCCCAGAGGGAAACAAGCCCCCACCGGGTCACAGTTAGCCTGGAAGATGGCAGAGGCACGAAATGGAAAGGGACCGCGGCGCAGATCATGATGCTGAGGACATGGGTCCTCGCTCAATTGTCCAAAGGAGATGTCAGGACGGGGGAGTTGTTCCAGCATGCGGCCAAAATCGGATTCTCGAGAGACGCGGTTAGGCTGATGGCCACGCACCTCGTAAGCAGTGAACAGGTCGCATGGGCAACGCACCCCCCTGTTAATGACTGCCGGAGCAGGAACAGGTGGTGGAGGATAGACACCATGGAGCTCTCGGTAGGCGCTGGCCCGACGGTTGCCAATGATCCGGAAGTGCTCGAAGAAACGGAGGAGGAACCCCAGGCCGTTGAGGCGTCCGAGAACACCACAATCCTAGCGGCTAGGACGCACTGGGGAAGCAGGGAATACCTGCTTGGGCCAATTCGCCCACAAGGGGAGACATGGGTCGAAGAGGACACACTGCTGACAGGAGGAATTGCGGGAATGAACCCGAGCCGAGCCGAACGAGAGACCGACACGTTCCACAACAAGGAGCGGGAAGCACAGCAGGCTCGGAGACACACAGAAAGAGAACCGCTGTCAGGAGCTCCCACGAGGCATGCCCACTACTGGCCGGGGGTCACCGAGCTCAACATAGACACTGAACCCTTTAACCCAGACTGGGACGCAGCACCCTCGGGCAAGTGCACGCTCACGACAGAGACAGGCAGGCACCACGTGTTCGCGCACGACGAGCGGGGCAAGATGGTAGGCGCCCTCAAAGAAGAGGTACTCGATAGGCTCTACGACAGATATGTGGCCGCGGCGGGCACGGACAGCGCAGATCAGACCCATACAAGGGCGGGGGAAGAGCGACGGAGGTCCTTCGAGGAGCGGGAGCCACAGCTGGGCACAGTCCACGGATTCGCCACAGAAGTAGTCCTCCTGCTCAAAAGATATTCCTGCGAGGAGGAGGAGGAAGTCAAGAAAACTGCACTGCAAAATCACTGGACGCTCCCTCCAGAAATTATGCAAGCGCTCCAGGAGGCCTTCGGGATCCAGGCGGAGATATTCGCGTCGCCGCTCAACGTACACAGCCACACGGCGACATACTGCTCCAAGTTCGACAGGGACAAGATTTTCGGATCCAAAGGGTCTGCATGGGACACCCGATGGGGAGAACTGGGCGCCTTCGAGTTCAATCCGGAGTACACAGCGGCAGACCTAGACAAAGCGCTTCAGGAGGCCCTGATGTCCACCATGGCGAAAACCCCGGTACTGGGGGTAGGAATTTACCCGGCCTGGACGAGAACGCCAGCCAAGGCATACTGCAGGAGGTATGGAGATACTAGGATACATGAATTTGGGGTGATCCCAAGAAAAAGCTTTACGTTCCTTCCCCCAGACCACTGGGGAGGCACCACGGTATCAGGCGTCACGAAGAAGGACTACAGCAACTGGGGAGTTAGGATCCTAGTTGTTGCCAACGCAGAGGGATGGCAAAAATTCTGCCCGGACCCAGAGGGGGCGGCGGAACTAGTCGGGAAGGCCCTGCAGCGCAGCACGTACTGCACGGTCCGTAAGTACCACACGATTCGGAACCTCAGGCCGGCCAACCCGAGGGTCCACACCTCGGACGCAGTGTCAGACATGGCGGCGGTCAAAAACGCGATGGAGAACACTAGTCAATACGACATGATCTTCGACCCTCACCCGATGAGAAAATGGGAAATACCGAGCATGTCGCGCAGACAGGGATGGGGGAACGAAGGGGGTGAGGTCCCCAAGGAAGACCGCACCCCGGAGGCGGCGAGGGCCATGAGACAAACATGGCGCGACAGGGGACTCGCCGAGGTCACGATCACGGAGTACCATGCGGCGAACACGGCATGGCCTTTGGACAAGATCAAAGAGGACTCGAGGGCCAGATGGCTAAAAGCAATGGAGCGCACTCCCATGCTCTTCAGCAGACAAGACAGGGACAGGGGACACACGGAAGTAAGGGAGAGGTTCCCCACGTGTCCCATTAAGCACAAAACCGGACGTTCCAGAACCCTAGAGGAAATCAACAAAGCCTGGGATGCAACCTCGTTCCTCTATACGGATGGGTCGCGACTGGACCCAGAGGAAGAAGGGGGGTTACATAGAGTGGGAGCGGCCTACTGGGACCCCAGAGGGGATGAAAACCCCAGAACTTGGAGGGGCACGTGGTCGACGGGTGGACACCTCACCATCAACAGGGCGGAACTCCTGGCGATCCACGCGGCACTCAGGGCCAGAGAATGCACAACACCGGGCGAGATAGCAATCTGCACGGACAGCCTCTGCAGTATGTACCAAATACTCAACATGTTATCCAGACCCCACACGATGGAGGGCCACAGACACAGGGATTTGCTTGAGGATATACTCTCCCTGGTAGAACAGCATAACAGCCAGGGAACGAAGGTCTCACTCAGGAAGGTCAAAAGCCACACGGGGGTAAAGGGCAACGACAAGGCAGATGAGGCGGCCAAACAGGCAGCAGAAAACCAGGAGGGCACCACCCAAATTGACCCATGGGACAACAGGACCATGTACACGCTCGTAGCCAATGCCCGAGATGGTGAATCGATGAGGCCCCTGCAGGGGGAGGGGGCGGTGGAAAGGTATGTGGCAGGAAGGATTGCACTAAAATCGACACAGCACAGGTCAGTGAGAAAATGGCTACAGCCCCCGAGCAGCCCGTGGGAAGAATGGGGAACACCCGGCAGGGGAAATCGGGAGGGAGCCATCCCAGTAGAGGGCTCTATGACAAAGAACCCCACGACCGGCGCCCCAGGGCCAGCCCAAGGCCCCGACCGGGGCCGACAGAACGTGGAAATGGGGACACCAGGGGAGAATCTCCAGGAGCCGATGCTCCTGGAGGAACTCCAGCACGCTCCCTGGAGCCAGGACGACCCGCCGGAGCGACGGGAGCCGGGCGACCAGGAACAGGAACACCCGCGGGATCAAGTGACCACTCAGGACGAGTGGGACCTACTCTGGGAATTCGATGAGACGCGGGGGCCGCCTCTGGACATGGGCGAGAGGGGGGCCATGAACTCGCCAGACAGAGAGATGATGCAAGCGATCGAGGAGGCAGAACGTGAGGACCCAATTGACGGTCTGTGCCGCTCGATGATGGAGATGGACCTGGGAGAGTCGGAACTCCAGAACCTGACGGACGTTCCACAACAAGCGATAGACGCCTACCAGGAGGCGGCCCCAGAGAGAAAAAGAAAGAGAAACAGGGACCGGGAGGCCATGCACCGGAGAAACGGAGACAGGGCCGCCACAAGCCACGCAGACGCTGCCGCAGTCGAGACACACATGGGAAGAAGATTGGAGGAGCCCCCGCGGGAAATTCTCCAGGACAAGTCGATACCAGGAATATCCAATCACTTCTGGAAGGTTACTCCACCGACGCTCAGGTCCCTGATTCTAAGGTGCCGGTTTGGGGTCCTCATGACGACTGCCAGAAAGCACCTCATATGGCCGAACAAATATCCGGTCCCGGACTGCGCCCTCTGCGGGAGGAGGGACACTCCGGCACACAGGCTGGCTGGATGCAAAGACGAGACCAGCATGAACATGGCCACAGCCAGGCACAACGAAGTGGCAAGGACCCTTTACGAAGCGATCAGGAAGGGACGAACGGGCGCCAGTCCGATCTGGATCGCGCACCACGCTGGGCTAGACGGGACTAACAAATGTACCCGCCCGATACCGGACTTCGTACTCAGAAGGGGTCAGTGCCGTAGGGACGGAAGGGACCACCCGGGGGCGAAGGACCCCCCAGACGACATACCACACTTTGTAGATATTGTCATGATCAAGGGTGCAGAGGACGTCAGGGACGCCCCCCCAGGCAGGCCGGAAAACACCCACAGGGAGGATGTGGGAGAAATCCACCTCATAGAGGTGGCCTTCACGTGGGACACTCGCTGGTATGTGTCCCTTCACGATAAACTCAACAAGTATGAGCCCCTTATGGAGCTACTCAGATCCAAAGGCTATAAAGTGTTCTTTCACCCGATGGTTTTCGGAACCACGGGGTCGGTATATGAACACAACGCAAGGGCTCTCACGCAACACCTCGGCTTCAACAAGAAGGAAGCGGAAGCCCTCCTCAAGAAAATCAGTAGCATCGCGGTGGAATGGGCTGCCAAGATGTTGATTTCACACAGCAGGTCGGAGAAGGAGAAGGCTCTAAAAAACAGTAAGAAGCCGCCTTGATTGTGCATGTGACTAGGGGCAGGCGTAACAGCTGTGCACCTTCAAATATCACGCTTCCAGTAGGAAGAGTCACATTTTTTCTTTTTCTTTTTCTTTGTCCCTATCATTCTGCCAGCGTGCATGTTCTCCTGTCTTCACACTGTTCTCCTTGTTACGCGTTACACATGCCCGTGGTGTCGTCCCGTCCTTTATGCAGCACATCTGGGCTGCATCCTCCCCAATATGTTTTCGTGTGCTACCCTTGGTTGTCTTCCTAAAATATTTCCCTGCTGGGGTCGTTTTTACAAAACTTCGCATTTTTACGTAGAGCTCCTGGAGCAATTCGCTAAATGTCCAATGTCGTTTGTTCGAGCTTGTTTTTATTTTACATTCGTATTGTACCATTTGTAGGTTCTGTGTAAAATATTTCCGTCCAATTTCGCTGTTATGTGCCCCTATTCCCCCTTTCTTCTGTAGGTAGGCCTCTTTTGGTTTAGGGTTTCCCTTCATTTCCCTCCATATAGTCGTGCAGGTTGTTGCAATCAGCCTTTTCCCTTTCAATATCTCTCGTGGGTTCCTTTTGTTGTCGCTAACCCCGTCTTTCCGCCAGCGTGCGGGTTCTCCTGACCCCGCGTTGCTTTCTGTGTTACGCGTTACATTTGCCTGCAGCGTCTTCCCATACTTTTTGCCACATGTCTGGGCTACGTTTTCCCCAATATGTTCTTGTGTGTGGCCCTTGGTTGTCTCCTTAAAGTTTTGCTCTGTTAGGGTTGTTTTTATAAAACTTCGTATTTTAACGTAGAGCTCCTGGAGCAATTCGCTAAACACCGAAGTTTGCCGGTTCCCTCTGTAAATTTGCGTATCGCCTGTCCATTTGTAAAATAGTCCCCCCAAGAGTTCTCCTGTCGAGCCTTTCTGTGCTACTCCCCCCAGGGGCCTTTTGGTACTCAATTTACCTAGGGTAGCATTAGGGTTTCCTCTATCTTCCTGCATACCTGTAGGGCCAGTTTGTTCACCTTCCTGTCTATACATTTGTTCACAGTTTCGTCTTATGCTTGCTCCCTCCTTTTGCTTCTTGCTTTGTGGGTTATTATTGCAGTTCATGTGCGCCTTGTGTCGCCATTTCTTATTTGTGGCTACAGTCTCACTCATTATTCCAGGGTGCATGTCATTGCACCTTCGGTTGCTTAGTATGCTGTACTTGTGCTTAGTGTTATGTCCTACGGCCCCGGTTTCGGTTTCGGCTGCTATTCTGACGTATGTGCTTCTATGCAGTGCTTCTGCCTCGTTGGCAGTGTGGTGGCGGTTGCTGTTTTCGTTATTTTCGCTAGTATATTTGTGTTTGGTTTTTAGCTTGCAGGTGTCAGTTATTTTGAGCAGAAGTTCACAACGATGGCACTGAGCAGGGCAGGGATTTATGGGTACACCCCAGTTGCTTATTAAATATTTGTAGTTGTTTGCATGGCTAGTTGCAGTTCTATTCAGGCAATAAATATATGGTGAACAGCTGTTCTGGTGGGTCCTTCGATCGGGCTCGGAGTGGTGCTTTTCTTTTTCACCTGATGCTACCCGGTGTTTGCTCTTCTGCTGGCTTGCTTTTCTATCCGCGTCGGCTTTCCCTTGTCGACTTGGATCTGCCGGCCTGTGATCAGTCCCCTTTATTGTTAGTCCCTTGGATGTAACTACAATAGTGTTGCTGCCAGTGGCAGCCCGGGCCGATTCAGGCAGTGAGTAGCCTTTCTGCTCCCCTCTGTTCCCTGTGTTGCCTTTGCAGATGACTAGGTTGGTATTCAGTGCAGTATTCCAGGCAGTGGGGTGTGTGGATTTTACCTTTTGGTTGGACCTTTCGATGGCTGAGACGGTGCTGGCTAGCTTCTTCTCCAGGTCTTGCCTTTCCTTGTCGAGCATAGCTGTGTCCTCGCCTTCCGGTGAGTCGATGCGCTGCTTGGTCCTCTTGCGGAAGTGGAGGGAGTCGTCCGATTGCGGGGAGTTCAGCTGCTGTCCAGAGTTGAGTTTGATGAGGTTGTCGACCATCTTTTGTTGAAGTTCAAGTTGAAGTTCGCTGAAGCCTTTGGACTTCTCTGTGAGGTCGATCACCCCGTCACCGACCCGTTCGACACTTTTGACGGTGTCCTTGAAACCTTTGGCCGTGGCAGTCTCCAGCCTTTCAACCACTACACGTAGAGCCCGTACCTCCTCCTCGGTTTTGCTGTCTCCTTTCGCCACTTTGGCGAAGGATGCCAGCCTTCCTTCCAGTGCTTGAACGACCTCGTCTGCTGACTGTGTTGTGGGTGGCACCGTGCCTCTGCCGCCCCCACCCTTGCTCTTCGCGTACTTACCGGATCGGGAGAAGTCCGAGTGTTGGCACTCGAACCTCATACCAAGATGTTCTATCTTGATTGAGAACCGCTTCTCTGGTAGTCCAGCTATCCAGGCGTAGACCTTTTCGCTGGCCACGGCGGAGAATATCTGCCCCCTCTTCAGTTTTCGTACCCTCAGGTATGATGCCGGCACCGATTCGTCCGTAGCTGGCTTCGTGTATGATGGCGGCCACGGCAGCAGGTGTTGGCCTTCACCCAGCTTGTCGGTAAGGGTCTCGTTGATGGACGTCACCAGGAAGTCCGCGTCAAACTCATAGTCGATGCTTCTGTCGTAGTCAACTATGACCACCTCGGTGGCGAAGAGGTGCTGGATTGCTCTGTTCGTTGGTATCCTCTGTACGTCGTACTCGGTCAGGCTCGGTATCTTGATGTCGCCCGTTTCCAGTTGCTGCGCTGCCTTCTCGCTGGCGGCGACGATTCTGATGTTGTTCAGGGCGGTGGCGGCGGGGACCGAGTCCTCCCAAGAACCCTTCATAGCCGCTTCTATGATGTGCATACCTGTCAGCTCCTCCTCAAGCGACTGCAGCGTCCTACCTTTTAAGCCCTCGCTGGTGATGCACAGTTGTCTTTCCTCAGCCCCCCCACGGTCTCCTCCCCTGCCGGCTATCCTCACCCTCGGGATCGCCCTTTCACTGTCAGCGATGTTGTCAGCTCCGAGTTTCCCGCAGTGGATTGGCAAGTGAGCGAGGGTCGTTGACATGACAGTTGCTGCGTATTCTGGTTTCACAAAAGTGAGGCGGATGGCGGCCACCTTATCCCCCACCCACCGTATTGCAGGTGGGTTCTCTTGGGAGATTACCATGGTTCCTTCTCCAAGTTGGTGAAAGTGCCTGACGGCCGCTGTCATATGCTGCAAATACTCTACCACCAGAGGCCCATATGAACGCAGTGGGGCCACAACGATGTGTCCCTGCCCGCCCTTTGGGATGCAATATTCGTCTATCTCACTGGGTTGGATTTCGGCACAGTTCTGCAGAAGGGTGTAGATGGTCTCCCCGTTTTCGTTCCGCACGCCGTACGGATTCTCCAGTGGGTAGCCCTGCGAGCACTGGGTGTACTCAAGCCGCCTGTCTGGGTAGGCAGTGCTGAAATATTCCGCCCTCGCCTCCAGCGCCGTTTTCTCACCGTGCTGACTGCAGTATTTTTCGATGAAGGCGTTTAGGCAGTGGTTGAAGTCGTCGGGCAGCTGCGGTAGATGCGCGCCGTCAGTGAAAGTTCCCGTGGCTGCATGGTCCTTCCCCTGAAAGTGCCTGAGCAGCGTGCCGGTCTGCTCCTCATCCAACAGCTCTCTGTTCCTACGTGGTGGATTCCCCCCTTTTCCGCCCTTCTGCCCCACAAGTGGGGAGCCTCTGGATGTCCTCTTGATCGCACCTCTGGAGTTCATTTTTCCCCCGTTTTTTAGCCTACTGTTGACGCTTTCGCTGAGCTCTACTGTTGGGCCTTTCGGCGTGCCGCTACGGTTGAGTCTACGGTTGAGTACGGTTGGGTGCCGCCTTTCGTTCTGCTTTGTGCCCTGCGCTTTCAAAACCCAGTTAGTATGGCATGGAAACGGGTCAGAAAGACAGGAATCGGGGCAGTGTCGGGCCAAATCTGCATCTAGCCGTTGCGCCGTCTGACATGTCGCCTTTTGCGTGGTCCATGTGGTCCAGCTCCAGCATCCTGCGAGCACAGTTAGTAGAAAAATTACATTTTTAAAAATATCTATTTTTGTGCCCCGCGGCCCGGAGAGAGGTGCACGCCTCAGGCGGGTTCGCGAGAAGTGTGTGGTTGTGCGGTACACATATAGTTCCTCCACGTTACCCAGCAATAGCGGAGGGGGGGTGCCTTGGTCAGGCAACATTTCAAGAAACCCGTCTTCCCGCCGTCCCCAAATGCAGTACCTTCAAGACTGAGGTGGCTCCACGAGCACAACGTGCTCGGCAAGTTGGCTACAGAGTTGAGGACGTCTGTGGCATGGCATGGTCACGAGGCAGGAATCGAGCAAGCCATTGGAGCTTTCGTTGGAAGGGTACAAACCTTGATTTTTTTTTGAGAAATCTTTATCTTTACTTGTGCATATCTCAACACAGCTCGATATATCTTTGTCTGTGAGATATGCTTGCCCTGTGCATACCCCACACACAGGTACATATAGCTTTGTTTGAGAGATATGCAGGCCCTCTGCATACCCCACACACGCACTTGGTTAACAGTTGGATTTGTTAACTTGAGGCAGGTGATCTATGGCAGCACCTTCGATGATTTGTGGCTCGACGCCGAGTGGGTAGTGGCAAAGGATGCCGGCATGCCGGAGCTTCCAACACTCGGGGATCTCCTTCTCGCGACAGCTATTAAACGTAGGGTGTTCTAGCACCACAATTGCTAAAATGCGAGCGCCTTTGAGCTTATCCTTGAACCTTACCTGTATACATATAGGTATTTGGAGAAGAAATCCTAAATTCTTTGAGTGGGTGTGTGGTCGTGCAGCCGTGTATACCCTCGACCGAAGCGTGGCGTGGTCTTCCTTCTGTGGCACTCTCTTTGGTTCCATTGGGAACACAGGTGAGGCGGCGCACGCACCACAAAGTCATATGTTTTATATGGCACCGTTGGCTATCACACAAAGATATCCAGTTGTGTTTGGGAGGTTTTGCACACGCATAGCACACGCATATTGTCACCTGCATATAGTGTTATGCGTATATCTTATATATGTATATCTGTGCGTGTGCTCAGCCGGTGCTAGGATATGTGTTAAGATATGTGTGTAACTGTGCGTGTGCTAAGATATGTGTATATCTATGTGCGTGTGCTAAGATATGTGCTGGAATATGTGTGTATCTGTGCGTGTGCTAAGATATGTGCCGTAATATTGTCACTTGCATATGCAGTGGAGCCCTTGTCACTTGCACGCACAGTGAAGTCCTTGTCACTTGCATATGCACTATAGCCCTTGCCCCTTGCATATACAGTGGAGCCCTTGCCACTTGCATATACAGTATAGCCCTTGCCCCTTGCATATGCAGTGGAGCCCT
>LGRX02000473.1:0-46438 GCA_001247695.2 Cymbomonas tetramitiformis | reverse complement strand
TCCCCTCGGCCCGTGCGCTGCGCACTGATCCCCTCGGCCCCGTGCGCTGCGCACTGATCCCCTCGGCCCGTGCGCTGCGCACCGATCCCTCCGCCCCGTGCGCTGCGCACTGATACCCTCCATGCCATGCCCCACCCTCAAACCACCCTCCATGCCATGCCCCACCCTCCAAGCACCCTCGATGACGGGCCTGCTCAGATGCGCCCTCGGTGACGCGCCTGCTCAAAATAATGAACAACACCTGCAATTATGAACTCACGGTACTCGAGCTTGAGGGGTCACAAGGGAATGCTTACCTCTAATGTTGCATAATCCTGCTTGCTGTCAAAGATGAATCCAATACTACCCTGGATTAGGGTACGATCCGGATTGTCGATCGGATTGTGCTCATCTTTTGGGCGATCGTAGGTGTACGGGAATCCTGACATGAAATCAACATGAACATAAGAGGTGAGTGACAACAAATAGGATGCAAACAGAATGCATTGCAAGTGTTAACGCTAAGCTTAACTCAGCGTTGTTTTCGGCTCAACGCTGAGCTCAACTCCAAGCTGAGCTTAGGTGTGCGCTGTTTTCAGCTCAACGCTGAGCTTGAACGTTAAGCTCAAGAGCAGAGCTCAGCTCATCAGTGTGCTTTGCAGTGAGCCCCGTGTCGCGCTGCTCCAGGAACGAGCCCCGAAGCGCGTTGCTCAGGTAGCGAGCAACGAGGCACTCTGATCCAAAAGCGAGGCCCCAGGCGCACTGCTCGGGGAGCGAGCCCAGATGCGTGCTGTTGCAATCATGCGCTTACCTTCGAAGCCACCTGCATGCATCATGTCGCTAATGGTTTGGTGATGTGCCCATCCTTGCTTGGGCTCTTTGACAATTATCTTCGCTGTGTGATTGTTAGGCTCTGCATGAAATTGCCAATAAGCCCGGTTTACACAGATGCTTGTAGTGTCAACAACCATTAAAATTTGTGCAAACATGGCTTGTACAATGAATTCAAGGAACGCTACCCGCAGCAAATTGGGCCACCTATGAATACAATATAATAGCTGAGCATAGTCACAGGTAGTTCAAGGATGATTGGTGAAGGTGCCAGCACCAAAGTAGCATGATTGGATCACTATATATATATATATATATACAAGTACGGTTGTATATATATATACATGCAACTCTCTCACGTTCTCTAAACTGCAAAGATGAGTGTTATATAACCATTTCCCACACAAACGTACCGTCTCGTTCTCCAAGCCTCTCGAACAGCAACCACCATATTGCTCTAGGGATGTTCCTCAAAGTCAGCGTTTGGCGGCTTCTTGTTTGTGTTTTCAATGCCGAATATTCAAAATTGTTGGCCAAGTAAACCAGGAATCTTTGTGTAAGATCATAAGCCGTATCTACGCATGTTGGCTTTCCTAATGGCCTGCACATATGAGCACACCGCAAGGGGGCGTGTCTGAGCAAGCGCATACCCGGGCACGGAGCACAGAGCGTCGCTATGCTCGGGGCACAGAGCATCGCTGTGCCCGGGGCAAAGAGTTGGGGTACGGAGCGTCACTGTGCTCAGGGCAGAGAGCGTCGCTGTGCTCGGGGCACGAAACGTCGCAGTACCTGGGGTACGGCTCGGGGCAGAGAGCGTCGCTGTACCTGGGGTACGGAGTGTCGTTGTGCTCGGGGCAGTGAGCGTCGCTAAGCTCGGGGCATAGAGCGTCGCTGTACTTGGGGCACGGAGCGTCGCTGTGCTCGGGGCAGAGAGCGTCGCTATACCTGGGCTACAAAGCTTCGCTGTGCTCGGGGCAGAGAGCGTCGCTATGCTCGGGGCACGAAGCGTCGCTATGCTCGGGGCAAGGATCGCTCGCAGAGCAACGCGCCTCGAGTCTTGCTCCCCGAGCTTGTGGGAGCAGGACAAAAATATTGAATGTGCAAACCTGTTATTATCAGCACCAAGCGACGGCCACAATGACACATGCATCATGGGGTCTTGCCATTCTTTTTTACAGTAATATCACAAGGTGGTCATGAAGCACAAACTTACCCGTATTTGTCTTCGGCTAGCTCCTTCAACGGCCTTGTAATAGCTTGGCCGTTTTGGATGTCGACCACTTGACGCCTGCATACATATTTCAAACATGAAAACCTACAACCTTGTTCTTCGTTGAAGGCGCTCTGATCGAAATACACCTTGCAGTGTCCGATCACGCTGTCCCATTCAACCACCTGCACATCAACACGAGTCCATCAACTGTTGAGCACGTACTGCACGCGTTGAATATCAAGGGGGCGTCGCGCCTTTTAAGTGCATGGGTGATGGGCAAGTGTGTATGAGGCGGATATGATATGATGTGTATGATATGATGTGTAAGTGTATGATAGCAAATGGTAGAAAATTGCAGAAGCTGGTTAAGCTCTGCTCTGTGGGCACGAAGCCGACCGACGAAGCGCCACAAGCAGTAACCGCCTCGTGACGTAGCACCCGCGAAACGCCTTGATTCGAGAAAGATTGGCGAAAGATGCGTGAAGTGAGGGTGAGCACTTACCCCTTTGCTGCCGAGATCAAGGACCGTATTGAAGGGGTCGACAACGGGATGGTCAACTCCTGCAGGGTAATCGCTGGAAAAACCATATTCGGTACCCCAAAAACATCGGACTCCATCGCGGAGTCGAATAAGAACTACGTCTACTCCATGTGGATAAACCTTGCCCACATGCGGTGCACCACCATATTCGACAAGTGGCAAGCTTCCACCACCTGAAGTAACAATAGTACCCCCCAAAATATGTACACAATTACTCGGCAGCATTCAGCGCACTGAGGTACTAGAAAACGCGTTGACTACCAAAGTCTCCATGCACCACACACGCAACTCATAAAATGCCGGTTCCGATAAAGCATTTTCGCTTCGAACGTTTGAACAAGTGCGGCAAACGTGGCCCCGAACATCCAAGAAGTGTGAGTAGAACATTTGCGCACCTGCGAACAAGATGTCGTATCCGCCTGCTTCAGGACACGTCGAGGTCGTGAAGATACAGTCGCACTTCACGTAGTGTTCTCCTTTAATTTCCAAGATAACCGGATCCTTGAACATATTTTTTTGGCATTGCATCAACGTGCTCGATATGGACTCGATTTGTCGAGCGCGGTGTTCTTTCGCAGGTGTGGCTTTTGGATTGCTATACGTAACTATCGGGGTGGCACAAACTTGATCCCTGAAGTCTGGCAGGGGATTCAAACCCTTAGGATTAGAGAATTGCCAGAATATTTGCAATAACGCTGCTATCAGCGTTATGCTTTCTTGTGCGCAGTAGAGCATAATCAACTCCACAACGTCAGCAAGGCGGACGTGCTCTACGCTCCGTCCTTGACACTCTGCTGTCGCGTAGAACCGTCGAAATACTCCTGGGGCAACTCTATTCACATTCATATTTTCTTTATATGTGGACAGCACAAAAGATGAACGTCCAAGAACAGCGTCCTGACGACCGCGACTGCAGATTTTTGCAGGGTTGGTCGGGTTGGACTCTCCAAGGTGCCCGAGCATTTTTTTAATGTTTGTTTCCCTTTAATTTGAATAATTGGATTTATTGCACGCTGACGCGTGGACCTCAAGATCCTGCGTGCCAATGTTGATCCAATCGCAATGTTTTTGCACGTTCTATTTTCATCGGCTAAAACGTGATCGTGTCATGACCAAGGCTCTCACTCCCTCTTGCATCGGCATCGTCCTCTCTTGGAATGCAATGGTCACAGTCCTGATGATGGTGACTCGGTTTCCTGAGATGTCGATCTTCAATTCGTGACCATCGGGTATATGCTGCTGACGGAGAGGATATGCGTAAATGATTGGAGCAGAAACGAGCAGTAATTCCGGGCAGCTCGGGGGAACCGGTAAAATCTTATGGTAATCACACTTTTTTTGGATTTTAATTCTTGTACCGTTTTGGGCATAGGCAAAGGAGCACCTTTTCCATTTAATTTTTTGAAATTTAATAAAGAAATTGTAATTGAATTTGCACGACCTTTATCATCTCCGCTTTGAATCATTCCATCTAATTTTTCATAAAAATCAGTTTCATTTTTTGCACTAATAAAATCAGATTCTCCATTTTGAAATGATATTCCAAATTGAAAGTGTTTAACATCTTCAGAATTTTGATCAGTTTTTTTGTTCATTAATTTCATCCAATATTCTAAAGGCTTTCCCAAAAAACGATTGAAATTTATTTTCATACTTATTCCGGAATTTCCACCTTTATCAACAAATTCTTTTGTCACATTTTTATTTGTAAATTGTTCTTCATAATCTTGCCTAGAAATCAATTCCGGTTTATTTTTCTTTTTGTCATTATCAATTTCATATTGTTCAATTAAATCTTGTATTGCCTCCCTTTTGTCTTTTCTTGTACGATCTTCATCAATTTTTTGTTTTTCAAATTTTGTTATTTTATTCCATTGTTCTTGAGTCAATTGTCTAGAACTTGATGCCTTAAAATTTCCGGCCCTATAATTCTTTATCTTTTTCAAATTAGTTTTCTTTGATTGTGTCATAGGTGCTTTGCCTTTATCTTTTTCATCTTTATTCTTTTTAGGTGACATATTATTATAGAATATTTTTATTATACTTATAATGTAACGTAATCTTTAAGTGGTATTTGTTACTTTTAATTTTTCAATGAATTTATTTTGAATTTCAAGAAGTTTGTCAAAATTTTCAGGAGACTCTTTAATTTTATTAGAAAAAATGTTTATTATTTCAATTTTGTCTATATTATGTTTTTTCAAAGTGATCATAGATACATTTTTATTTTCTATAATTCTTTGTATAGTCATTTGTTTTTGTAACTTTATTTTATGATTTTCGTAATATTTAATAATAATAATAATAATAAAACATTTACGCTAGCAGAAGGGACAAAGTCCTGAGAGTGCGGTAACCCTGCAAAGCAGGCTAGTGAAAACACTAGGGGCTACTCCCTCTACTATAGCGCGCCCACAAAGGGGCTCAACCCACTTTTCAGCAGGGTGACATCTAGAGAAAAAGCAAGGTGCTAAGCAAAAAACTCTAGAAGGTGGAGAAGCAGCCATGGCCGGGTGAGTGGAGGGGTGGCTGAATCTGAGCGGGGGAGGGAAGTCGAAGAATTAAGGGGGTATTTGGAGACGTTGAGGAAGGGGGTCGTGGTGGGCGGGGGAGAGGGGGTGGTGGGGGAGGGGAGGGGGGGGAGGGCCCCTCCCCTAGGGGACGGGGAACCACCTTATATTGCAAGACTTTTGAAAATTACTGCAAAAGGGTTTGAAGAAAGTCGTTTGATTGCTGCACAGCTTCTGTTTCTGTCATGGTCTCACTGCTCGAGATGTCAACTGTATGCGGGTCAGTGTTTAAGGTGGTGGGGGTGTTTAACAGAAACAAGTCTCGCCTATTTCTGGTGTGTTGCCTACAGATTCTTGAAAGTTTTTTAAGGAGAGGTTTAATCTTGCCACGGGGAACACCTATCGTGTTGAGGACAGTACCGAAAAGAGGAGGGAGGTACCCCATGAGTGTAAGTGCTTTGGGCCATTTCACGGTGCTAATGAAGGGCTTAGAAGCTACGTAATATTTATTTTTGTCTCTTCTATTTGTGTCTAGGGGTTTTTTATAATAAACTTTTCCATTCTTTGATGTAACTTTAGTATACTTTGGATATGATTCACTAATGTTTTCCATTGATATAAAGTATAACCTATTTTTTAAATTGTTTTGAAACTCACAAAAAAATAAAAGTAAAAATATGTATGAAATATATAATAATGATTGCTTTACAATTTTACCAACAATTAAAAGTAATTCGGCAGATTTATTTATATGTGATTTGCCGTATAATCAGACTAATTGTTCTTGGGATAAAGATGTTATTGATTTGGATCAATTGTGGATACATTTAACCCCTAATAAGCGGATGGAATCTTTAAGGTTTGAGAATCCGCACATATTTCGCGATAACTCAAGCATCGGATAACCAAATTTACTTTTGAACACAGCTACGGAAACGTCTACTCATGGCGGATTGTATAAGCGTGTCTAAAATGCCGTTCATAGAATATTCGTCAAATTATATTTGATAGACTTGATAGCAAAATTTACTCTTTAACCTAGAAAAAAATCCTGATGCCGACCCTAGTATAGTAAGTGTGCATCATGCCTAATGCTCAATATCAATAATGTGTTATATATCCGCGTTAGGGCGCATGTAACGCTCGTTACATGTGTGCCCTATGATTGCCATACTCATGATATGCGAAATTTTAGGTTTAAACCGCAACCCTCGAAAAAGTATGTCTGATTTGACTATCTCCAAATACATATTTGCATGCAGCTTCCCGAGAGGTTTTCAGAACTGTCTTCAAAAGTGAATTTGATATTCTTACGGCTTCACAATGTAGAATTGAGTGATCCGTCCGTATACGGTACAAACCGCTCATTAGGGGTTAAAAAGAATAGGCAAAAAGAAATGTGTTTATATATTTACAACAACAACAAAATATGGACATAATATCATTGAAAGCAATAAAAAATGGTTTAGATACGATTTAGTCTATGAAAAAACTATGGCTTTAGGATTTTACCACGCTAATCAAATGCCTTTAAGATCACACGAAATGATATATGTATTTTATAAACGTTTACCAACTTATAATCCAATAAAAATTGAAGGTAATAAACCATATGTTAGACAAGGGCAAGGACCTAGAACAGAATTATATACTCATTATACGGATAGGACACCTACTATATGTTTAGATGGTAAAAGATTTCCTAGAAGTGTAATAAAGTTTTCTAATGGAAATTATAAAAGCAAACATCCTTGTGCGAAACCATATAATTTATTTGAATGGTTAATAAAAACATATTCTAATGAAAATGATTTAGTCATTGATCCTTGTTGTGGTATCGGCACTTCAGGAATTGTTTCAAAAAATTTGAATAGGAATTATATAGGAATTGAAATAAATAAAAAGTATTTTGATATAGCATTTGAAAACTCTTTTTAAAATATAAATATGTTTTTTAGAAAAGGAGTAAAAATTATTTACAAAAATAATATAGAAATTTTATAGAAATTAAAAAATAATAAAAAATATATTTGATTATAACATTTAAAAAACTCTTTTTAAAAATTATAATTGTTTTTATAAAAGATTAGAAAATATTTATAAAAATCATATAAAAATCATATAAAATTATATAGGAATTAAAAAATAATAAAAATATATTTGATTATAACATTTAAAAACTCTTTTTAAAAATTGTAATTGTTTTTATAAAAGATTAGAAAATATTTATAAAAATCATATAAAAAGCATATAAAATTATATAGGAATTAAAAAATAATAATAAAAATATATCTGATTAAAACATTTAAAAAACTCTTTTTAAAAATCGAATTGTTTTTATAAAAGATTAGAAATTATTTATAAAAATATTATAGAAATTATATAGGAAATAAAAAATAATAAAAAATATATTTGATTAAAACATTGAAAAACTCTTTTTAAAAATTTAAATTGTTTTTAGAAAAGATTAGAAATTATTAGAAAATTATTTTCTTATATATTGTAATATGGGATTTAAAAAAGGTGAAAAAATTACGGACGAAGCTACTTTAGAGAGACTAAAAATAGCTAGACAAAAAGCTATGGACACTAGAAAAAAGAATGCTGATGCTAAAAAAGATATTAAACTTGCAAAAGAATTAGAAAATAAAAAAGAATTACAAGAAGCTCAAGAAAAAATTCAACAAACAATTAAACCTAAAATTATTCATAAATCTATTGAAAAAGAAATTCCTGAAAAAAAAGAATCTTTTAAAAAATCAAAGAAAAAAAAGGAAGTTATTGTTGTTGAAAGTGATTCTAGTGAATCTAGTGATAGTGAACCTGAAGTTATAATAAAAAGATCCAAAAAATCAAAAATCAAAAATGGAAAAAATTATGAAAAAAATGAAAATTCACAACCTCCAACTTATAATGATGTTTTAGATAACGATAAACAATTTCATAAAACATATAAATCTTTATTTCCAGAATTTTAATATCTATTATAAGGAAACTTCTGAATTTATTGATGTCTTTTCAAAAAATAAATGACAAAAAATATGGAATTCAAATACCGAAAAATTCAGCATTTAATATAAACACCGAACCTGATTTTGTTCAGTTACCTGGAATTTTTTTGGCGATTTCAAAAAGAGGTGTGGGAAAGACTACCGCTTTAAGTAATTTATTAAGATTGATGAAAAATAATAATGCTTTAGATAGATTAATTTTGGTGTCTCCAACATATCATAACAATAAACATTATTTCAAAGATCTTCCATTAGATGACGATATTGATGTTTTAGAGCCAACAAAAGATGTTCCCGAAAAGATTGAAAATATATTAAATGAAGAAGCCACCGACTATGAAGAATATCACGAAAAATTGAAAAAATATAAGAAATTAATGTCGTTGTTGAAAAGAAAAGATATTAATATATATGATATTCCGGTTGATTTATTACTTGAATTTTCGGACTCTGATTTTGAACCTCCACAACACAAATACAATGGTAAAAAGCCTATAATTGTTGTATTCTTTGATGATGTCCAAGGGACAGATTTAATGAAACCTTCATCCAAATTAAGTAACTTAGTAATTAAACATAGACATTTAGGAAAACTTAACGACGGTGCATTAGGCACAACTCTTTTGTTTGCTACACAATCATACACCTCAAATAGCGGTGGCCTATTGAAAGCTATTCGTGGAAATTTAACACATATGTTGGTATTTCGTAACAAAAATATGAAAGAAATTGATTGTATTTCCGAAGAATGTGCGGGTGAAATATCAAAAGAAGTATTTGATGATGTATATAAGAAGTCAATTCAAAACCCACACGACTTTTTGTTTATTGATTTACATAAGAAACAAAATCATCCATCAGCTTTTCGTAGGAATTTCAATGAATTTATTGTCCCTACAATGTAAATCTTGAATAAATTCTTGTAATAATTGTGGTGGTATTACATAAGCATCATTTACACCTATATTATCTTTGGAATTTGATGATTGTGTACGTTGGGCGGTATATAAATGCTTACCATACTTTTGTTTACTATCACAAGGCGTTAATTTATTACATATTTTCAAATTTAAACCGTTCATATTTGTCCAAATATTAGTCATTTTTCTATATGGAAAACCATATCTACAATAACAACAAGTGTGCTTGTACATACATAATGGAATCATAAAGTCTCTATGTTGTAACAACCCACCGTCGGCCGGGTTTTCTATGAACCAATATTTCGGTTCAAAGTAATTTATGATTTCAATGGTTCTTTTTACTATGTTGTCGGCCAAAATGAGATTTCGTGGTTTGCGCCGGTGTGCTTTAGAATATTCGGTACAAGGCGGACTAGCCCATATTATATCAAATTCATTTGGTAAATATGTTTCTTTGTAATTCCATTGAAGAATATCTCCGTTTATTGTAGGATCATATTTATGAAGAATATCGAAAGTCGTAATTTCACAATGTGCGTACATTTTTTGCATTTCTTTGGAAAAGGATTTTGTCCCGCAAAAGAGCTCTAATATTTTCATCCTTATTGTAAACAAAATGGCTTGTAATTACACAATAAGTAAACACACAAGAAAGAACGCAAAAAAATTGAATGTTTTTGTGAAAGTTTCAACTAATAAAAACAAGAAATTGGATGTCTTTGATAAGAAGTCCGGTAAGAAACTAGCTAGTATTGGTGCGTGTGGAATGTTAGACTATCCTTCATACATTAAATCAAAAGGTATTGAGTACGCACAAAATAGGAGAAAACTTTACAAACTAAGACATAATAAAGATAGACTTGTGAAAGGCTCTAATGGATTCTATGCCGACAAGTTATTATGGTAGATATGATAAAATAAAAGAAAAACTCTTTTCAAATACAAAAGAATTTTATAGGAGTACTTGCTGTACTCCGAATATTATGACTGACTAACTATATGAACTCTAACCTAAAGTTAAGGTTATTCATAACTTGAAAACTCCTACAACCCCCACAACCCTAAAACTTTCACAACTATGGTTCGTGCAACTCGTGCAAAAAAAGCTAAAATTGCCGAGGAAATAGAAATAGATTTATTAGAAACTGATATTTCAGTTCCGATCCTTGAACCACGTGCTCATCCCGGCGATGTGGTTACCAAGGAGCAAGGGGTTCAAACCGATCTTGTTCAAGAGGATATTTTCGGGATTCCTCAAGAACTTATGGTGTTTGTCCCTTGCAAACACACTCGCCGGTATATTTGGCATTGCAGCGCGCTGAAACGTTCGCTGGACAAGACGCGGAGTGAGGACAAATGCGAACACTACGTCGAACCACCCGCGCATCGCAAGCTCACCGCCTCTAAACAAGAAAGATGGGAGTGTGGTGTATGCGAATACAAAACGTGCCGCGATTGTATTGTTTCAAACGACTCAGAGGACGAGGTGAACACGTTTGATATCTACTACTTCGAGGACGACGTTATGTATTTATGCACGCGATGCGCTGCCATGTTCGACGAGGTATCCCTCTAGATACGAAATAGATACAAGATGCGAATAGATACAAGATGCGAATAGGAAACATAGAAACAATACACCAATTGTAATAAAAGAATATTTTTTTGTATACATAGTATTCTATTTGTTACATGTTATCTTTTCACTGCTAGACTATGCTATTACGTTTCTCATGTCTCATGTCTCTTAATTGCCCGTCTTAGGAGCCTTATTGGCTTCAGCAAACTGTTTTGCAGTGTCAGCAACGGCGCCAGCCAGACGTTTTAAAACGCCTTTCTCTTCTTTCGCATTGACGACCTTTGTTAACTCCTCTTCTTCCTCCTTTTCAGCAGCTTCGAGGAGAGCTCGCAATTCCGCAGCCTTAAGTTTTTTCTTAAACTTGGCTTCCTTTTCAGCCTCCTCGCGCTCATGTTCTTTGTGCGCCTTTCCCACCTCATAGTTACCCAATGTGGTGAGGACGTGGTTAAACCACATGTCCTTGTCGCTTGGTCCAAGCTTCTGAAAAACTGATAAAAACAGTTCCTCATCCGAACTAAGCGCACCAACACCTGCAGGAGATATTTCATATTTGCATTCTATAACTCGGTTTTTGACCACATGGCCAACGGTTATGTACTTGACCCCATGTTTAACTTCCTTTTTAGTGAATAGTGAAGGGACGGCAAGGTTGGAACCCGATCCGTACAGCTTAGGGCCCTCAGATAATCCCAAACGTAACAAAATGTTCTCCTTTGCACGATTCACTTCAATTTCGTGGGATTCCAACTCTCCTTCAGCAATATAGTCATCTGTAACCTCTTCACACTGTGTTTCAAACATATTTACCGTTGAAAGTTTTTGTCAGTGCTCGGAAAGTTGTGAGTATAGGCGGGAGTACCCCTTATTATCAGAGTAGCCTTCTTGCGATCGAAATGTTCTACATCGAAAAAAATTCTCGATCGAAATATTCTTCATCGAGAAAATTCGTGATCAAAAGATTCTTCATCGAGAAAATTCGTGATCAAAAGATTCTTCCACAAGAATATTTTGCGTTATGTATTAACTATGTAGATTCTACTTGTAGAACTTTTCGACCGAGATAGTTCTTCATCGAGAAATATCCGCGCGAGATAATTCATTATCGAGAATATTTCGATCGATCGATTTTTTTTCTCAGAGGCACCAGATGCAAGCAACAGGCTTTAAGACAAGGGTCAAATCCTTTTACGCCCTAACAAACGCGTAGGGGTCTACTGTATGCAGCCTGTTTTCTTCAGGTTATTTCAAAGTTATTTTACGGATATATTGGAGCGGAATTACGGGGTTTTTCTGCAAATAATTGGTGCTGTATCTTTGTTTGTCTTGGTGCTCAAATACCGTAAGCTTTTGTTTACGTTAGCTTTTGGCGCAATCTTATTTGCGCTTCTCTCGTTCACATTCGAGAAGTGTGTTTACGGTTGTCTTGACTGTGTGTTTGAACGTTTAGTGGAGCAAGGTATCTGTTTGGAGATTCGGGCAAAATCTGGTCTCAGCGAACACGTCTACTTTCAGTATGACTTATCTACTATCTCTTCAAACGCTATAGTAGAACTGTGAACATGTCTCAAAATACTCAGGGTTCGACCGATGGTACGTGTCAGTTTGAAATAGAGGATAAGTTTGGCGAGAAACGTCGTTGTGGGAAAAGTGTGGCTGGCGGTGACCGCATTAGTTACTGCGGCCATCACACAAAAGAGAAGAGAATGGCGCGCGAAAAGAAAAAAAAAGGAAAAGCCAAGGCGGAATGTTCCGAGAGTGAAGAGGAAAACGAAGAGGTCGTCTCACCTCCTACCCAAGTACAGCTAATGGCTGATATCCTAAAAATACTTCAACAACAGGAAGGAGGTGTTTTGAACACGACTGCTGGCACGTCTAGTGCTGGAGCTTTAGTTGACGAAATGGCTGCCTGCCAATTGTCCGAGAAAGCAGGAAAAGAGATAGAAAAAGAAGAAGATTGCGACGAGGAGGAAGACGAACGTGACTACGACGAATATGGTATGTATGACCAACCCGATGAGGATATTGACGACAACTTAAAAGACGAAAAGGGAAACTGGCCGTCTCACTGGGATGAGTGTGGCCCAGAAAATTGGGAAGAGTTTCGTGAAAGTGGCCCCTGGGTCACTATGCATGCCTTGAACGAGGAAAAGAAATGCAGGCGCAATGTCCAAGAAAAGTTAAAAGCATTGGCAGAAAATATGCATAGCAAGCTTGAAGCAATGGAACACGAGATGGCTGAATTGCGCCAATTTAAAGCTGAGTTTATGTTGTGGTCCAACACTTTTAGGACTGCTTCTAGCCAACCCATTCCTCCTCAACCGGCATTTTCAGAGTCTTCTGACTCAAGCACTGAAAATAAAATAGTACCGTCCGATGACCTTTGCTGAGTACTTTTGTAAAAAGCAATTAGCTTTGTGCAACACCGGCATGTGACCGGGATTTTAGCTGAAATAGACAGCCAATTGTAATAGTAGTTTATATATATATTTATTTGTTTCCCAATTTTGTTTTACACTTAGCACACAAGAGCATAGCACAAGCATACATAAGCATATTATTGCATATCATATTTATGTGTTCTATTGACAAAAAAACTGTTCAAAAATAATGTGCGTTTTCACTATAAAAACACTTTTTGCTTTAAAAATACTTTTTCATATAAGGCTATTGATATATAGACAAAATATATGTATTCTATTGAAGGGAAACTACTCAAAAAAAATGTGCGTTTTAACTATAAATGAAGAAGCATTTATGTTCCAAGATTTATTCCCAAAATGATTTTTGTAAGACCAACTATAATATAATTTCCAAGTCCAAAGTAAAAGAATACTCCTTTAAAAGAAAGACTTTCCAAAATGAAAAAGAGGTTTATAATGATCAAAGGAATAAAAAGATAAAACAAGATTACAAATTTCAATTAAACACATTATTTAAAGAATTAGCCGAACTCCAAGCAAAAGAAATAAAACAAGTATTTTCAAATGAATTAAGAGAGAAAGCATACCAAGTGGGTATTTCAACATATTTAGGATCAAGAAATTATACACCGGAGTTGAATTACCCGGGTGGATATGAACATTTTACAATTACAAATGCTCAACAACAAATGGATAAGGAAATTTTTGGAAATAAATTCAAATTAGATCCACATTTGTCATCATATGATGCAGCGGTTTTTAATAATGGAAAAAACAAGATTCATATAGCATACCACGGGGCAAGCTCAAACCCGTCATTTTTGAATGAGGACAAAGTAGATATTCTTTCAGTAATTAAAGGAAAACATTCACAACAAAAGTCTTTCAAACGCGCTGAAAATGTTTATTTGAAAACTTTGGAAAAATACCCAAATCATCAAATAGAATTATTAGGAACCTCATTAGGCGGGGCAAAAGCAATACACGTCGGTGAAAACTTTAATGTTAAATCAACAACTTTCAATCCATTTCTTTCTCATTTACATATTCCTAAGATTGTTGGAAATGCACCACAAAACATTCATAGAGTGTTGACGGACTGGGCCACAGCCGGAGCCTTGAAAATACCATCAAATTCAAATAGAAAGTTGTTTCATTATTTTGAAAACAAAAATCCTTATGATTTATTCAAACAACCCTATGAATATTTAACATCTCCACATAATTTGAAACAGTTTTTTCAATTACCAAAAAACAATAAAGTTAATAAAGTTAATTTATTAAAATCAACGTTAAACACTATAGGGACGGGGCTTGATATTTATACTTTTGGAAATGCTTTAAAAGATGCAAGAAATATGTCAATAAATAATGTTGAAAGTTATGAATTTAACCACCAAATTTCAGAAGATTTAAATCCATTAGGGCTATTAGGAGTCAATTTTGACATTGATGCAAATTATTTACACGACGATGCACCATTAGAAGCTAGAATGTTAGCAGATTATATTTCCAACAAAGGTCCTCAAAGAATGACAAATTTTAGTAGAAATGTAAATACATCGTTATCAAATAAATATACAAATATAAATAAAAATACAATAAAAGACAACAAAAATAATATTTTGGTAAATTATGGAACGTGAACAATTAATGAAAAATGCTCAGATATTATATCCAAATTTATGTACATTTTATTTAGAATTAATTATTGATGATTATATAGCACGACCTGAATTTTATGAAAAAATGTATAACGGAAATGTTGTGGATATTCCATTACCATTAAAAAGGGACGCTCAAAAAGAAATTGATGAAAATAAAAATTATATTCATATATTAAATAGAGATAATAATGAATCCAATATCTGAACGAACCCTTTATTTATCTAGTGAAGATTTATCAACCACTGGTGATTCAAGAATAATAAATATAAATGTTCCGACACAATTAACAAATTATAGAAACACAAATAGATTAAAAATTATTTTAAATTCTTTTTCCGCCGCAAAAACTTGGTACACCATCAATGAATATAATGGTATTTTTTATATAGCAAAAATAAGCACAAATGATTTATATGAATGTAGAATACCAGATGGAAATTACACGAATTTAGATGATTTAAAATCAATTTTAGAAACCATTATTTTAAATGTTCTTGTAGCCAACTTTAATTTTGTTGCACCCGCTGATAGCGTAACCGTTACATATGAGGCTATTTCTGGACATTTTAACATACAACTTAGTAAAGCTGCACCAGACATTAAATTTGTTGCATTTTCAATTACCGGTGATTTCCAAACTGTTCCAGGCAGTGCATTAGGTAATGCATTAACTGCTATATTTAATTCTCCTGGGAAATATAATGATGTTGATCAAATTTTAGGAGGACGAACAAATAAATCTGTTGCAGGATTATCAACTATTTCTCAAGTAAATAATTTATTTGATATTGAAACACCAGATTTGTTATTTAAATCTAAATTTCCGGGTAATTTACAAACAAATGATGCTATTTATTTAAGAATTACCACGTTACCAACAAATAATTTACAAAGTACTAATCTTTCAAACAATATAAATCAAAATCAAATAATAAGTAGCGACATTTTAGGAAAAGTATTATTACCTTCCGATATTTCTAGTAAATTTATTTCATATTTAGATTTTGATGAAAACTTTGGTATAGATGTACAAGCTTCACAATTTTCTCAATTACGAATTTCAATAACTGATAATAAATCTAGATTAATTCCAACAGCCTTGTCAAAAAATGGTACAGAACAATCCATTAATTTTGCAATTTCTTTGAAATTAAAAGAGTATTCTCAATGAACAATTTTTTATTTTTTATTTATTATATTATAGAAAATGTCTTTACCTTATAGCCTTGCATTTGGTCTTCAAAAATTAAACGGATATTCCACCAACTATTATAGATTAGAAACAACAAATTTGACAAGAGTAGGTCCATATGGTGTAATAACTTTAAATTTACCTGTGAACTCTTTAATAAATATGAAAAGCCTAAGTTTGCATTGTCAAGGTCGTGCTAATGAAACTAATATTGCTTGTACCAACGCTGCGGCACAGGCTGATGTAGTTATAACAACATTACCAAACGGTATAGAAAAACTTATTCAAAGGGTAGAAATTTACAGCGGTGGAATTCAAATTTCGAGTGGTATGCAACAATATTCCACGGTTTCAACTGTGTTGGATAATATAAATACAACGTTGAATAATGAAGTTTCGTATCAAAGAGTTTTAAAAAATCAAGAAATAAATGTAAATACTGATGACTATTATACAGAATTACGACCATATATATTAAACAACTTTTTACAATTTATAGGCGAAGCAAGTCCAGACTATATTGATACAGCATTATTACCAAGTATACAAATACGATTTTATATGCACGGTCCTGAAGTTTTAGGGGCATACCAAAAATCATTAGGAGCTGGAAATGGTTTTGTCGGAACTGGGGCAGCAGAACTGGCTGCAAATGCTTCTTGGGAATTACAAGATTTGCATTTTACAATTGAAACAATTACATTTTCAAATGGTGTTTATGATAGCGCCGTGGAACGTAAATTAAGAGAAGATTCATTTATTGAGGTGCCTTTTAAAAATTATTTTACATTCTTGGATTCCCAAACAAAAATGGACAAATCAACTAGATTTTCTTTATCTACTCAATGTTTAGATAATTTGTACGCCGTGCAAAGACCTTCAACTTATAATTCAACAAATGCAGGTTTGCATAAAATTGATAATAAAATTGGAGCAACTTATGTGCCGTCATATTTTAGATTTTATGCAGGAAAAATTCAATCTTTTCAATATAATATAAATTCACTTTATTATCCAAATTATAGAGCAACCGCTCTGGATGCCTTTAATTTACTAACTATAGGAAAAGCGGATAATTATTCTGTTGATTCTGGATGCAAAATAAATTCTTTGGAGAACTGGTATAATTCTTATTGGACTGCTATGTTAAGGCTTAATATGCCTTCCGAAATGAATGTTCGTAGTCTTAGTGGCCTAGATACACGTGGTTTGAACTCTCAATTCTTCTTACAAACACAAGCGGGCACAGATGCTTTACAAGAAGCTATTCCCGGTGGTGATAACGAAACTTTTGTAATTTGTGAATGTACTTCTACACTTCGCATAGGTATGGGTAGAATGATTGAAGTTGTTGTGTAAAACTTATTTATTTATAAATAATATATGGTTGAACAAGCTGGACAAATCAATTCTAAAAATCTAGGAAAGTCTTTAGGGAAAATAAATGTTACTTTACCAAATTTAATGTTAACTTCAGGATTTAGAAGTCCTTCAATGATGATGATTCCTTGCAAAACAATTCAAGATTTACGACCACCAGCAAACGACATCACTTGTGTCGCGTTTGGTGACACAAGTGATGACGGATATATAAATGCACAACGTGCAATATTAATAGGCAGAAATGCTGGTTCATTCGGTTGTGGAATTGATGTTTTGGCTTTAGGTTCAGGTAGTGGATATGACCAAGCTGGGAATTATTCGGTAAATTTAGGAGATGATTCCGGACAAAGTAACGCCGGTGTGGAATCTGTTTCTGTAGGAAGATTTGCAGGCGAAGTTTTTAGCGGTCTAAATTCAGTGTCATTAGGTTCATATGCTAATAAGAATACCGGAGGAACTTCGTCTGTCAACAATACTATTTGTATAAATGCAACCGGTGTTGAATTAAATTCTGTAAATCCAAGTTCATTTACGGTAAAACCTATAAGACCAAGTCCTGATGTGACATTAGAAAATTTACAATTGTATTATGATTCAGTTTCCGGTGAAATAAAATCTGGTGCAATAAATTCTGGAAGTATTGGTTCATTAAGTCAAGTTTTGGCTGTCGGTAATTCTGGAAATAACATTAATTTAACCGGTGATTTGGATTGTAGTGCTATACGACTTGTAAGTAGCATAGACTGGGCATATACAACGCCAACATCATCATTGACGACCATAGGAATTCCTTTGACAGGTTTGACAAATGCATATACGGCAACATTACCCACAAGTCCGGTTCCTCATACAGGTGATGTATTTACTTTTAAAAATAATACCGGAGCTACAATAAATGCTGGAGATATTGTTCAATTTTCTGATGATTTTTCAGATGTAAATGGTATAAAAATATATGCAGCTTCGGCAAGTCAATCTAATCAAAATTGTATGCCTATTGGAGTTTGTGTTCAAAATGCAACAACCGGAAATTCTTGTTTCGTTTGTACAAAAGGTTTCACAACTTGCAAAGCTATTGATGGAAGTTATGTTAAAGGTCAAATGTTAGGTTGTGCTCCGGGAGGTTCAGTTAATGCTTCACAAATTACTACAAATAATGTTGGAATTATCGGTGTGTGTATGGAAAGTAAAGTTATAACAACTCCGGGTTCAGGATTATTGGTTTGGATTAAACCTGATTTTAAATTGTAATTTAATATATATATATATATCAGATGTCTTCTTTTGGAAATGATATTGTTTGTAAAAATATACAATGTAATACGGTAAATGGAAATGCACCTACCGGTGGTTCAAGTAAATGGACAAATATTGGAAATAATAATATAGAAAGAACTAATGGAGATGTTTATGTTCGAAACCTTATATATTTTGAAAACGCTCAAGGATTAATAGACGATTCTTCCGTGAACGTAAACATATTATTAAATACTAAAGGCAACGGGCAAGGAAGTATTACATTACAAAGCGGAGATGCTACAAATAATAAAAATGATGTTATTGTCCGTGGTGAAACTTTGCAAGTAAATACAAATGCAGGCTTATTAGTAAATGGAAATGCAAGGATAAATGGTGAAATAAACAATACTGCAAATGACAAAACTAATATTGATTTATTTGGAACAAAAGTATCAGGTAATTCATTTATTGGTTTGAATACCTCAGACGTGGACATACTAAATGCTGAAACTATATATTTTATAAATTTTGAAAAAAAACCTGATGGTAGTGCAACTCCATTTTTCAGAATTAATATGAAAGGTGATATAATAGGTTGCGATGATATTATGGATTGTAATGATATAGGTTGTAAAGATATAGAATGTAGTTCTGTTCAAATTGAAAACAAAATAGATTATTCCAAATGTAAAAAAGGATTGATTCAAGTTGGTCAAGGAATAAGAATATTAAAATTTGATACATCGTTTATTAATTATTTCAATTTTACATTAAGTCCAACTGACCCTAATGTAAGTGATGATGATGCTGTTTTTACAAAATTCAAAGTTCAACACAGTGATGCAAATATTAATAATGTTATAGGTACCGAATATATTGTAAGACTTTCAAGTTTCAATGTAACGGGAACTGATTTTAATATTTTCGCCACTGTTAATGTTCTTGCACCAAATAATTTAGAATTGTATATGACGTCCGGGAATGGTAAAGTATTAACGAGTGGTTTACAATTGAGATTTTTAATGGAACTAATTCCTATTGATTTTTCTTGATAAATTTCTTCGGTTTTTTCAGGGGGACAAAAAAGCAGAAAAAACCTACATATAAATTTATTGTACATTTCTTAAAAGACTATTTTATTTTGAAAAGACTTTTATTGTATGTGTATTGTAATATGTATTTGTATATTGTAAAACATATTTTTACTTATTGTAAATTTATTGTACATTTCTTAAAAGATTCTTTTATTTTCAAAAGACTTTTTTATAATAAGTGAATGTATATTAAAAAATGTTTTTTTGTAACTAAAATTTTCCACTTAAAGAGTTAGACTTCATAAGGTAGAACAAATCATAATGACTACTACTTTCAATGATCTTCCTCTTGACATTCAAGAAAAGATTTATTATATGAAAGAGCAACTTGAAATGGAGGAATTTTTACAAAAGATGAAAGAAAGAAGAATGGAAGAGGTTAAAACGATAGGGGAAAGCAAAACAAATAATAGTGACCAAGGATTAGACGAAATTGGATGTGTATGTTGTGGATGTATTGAAGACATTTCCGAATATGGCTATGATGAAGATGGAGAGTTTGATTATTGTGAAGCTATAGATGACTTAGGGTGGAGTGTATGTTTAGGTTGTGAAGGCTATCTTTGTACCAAATGTAAAAAAGAAGATACATCAAAGGGTTGCTATTGTGAAGAATGTTTTCAAGAGGAAGATTAAAATAACTTAAGAACAATTTATAATATATAAGTAATAATATACATCTTTTATTTAAGAACTTATTTAAATTTATTTTAGAACTTATTTATTTCTTATTTTGTTACACATTTATTTACGTAATTTATTTATCATTTATTACGTAATTATTTATTGTATATTTATTGTATATTTCCTTGTCATTTTACTTGTCATTTACTTGTCATTTTCTTGTATGACTTATGACATATATGACATAGGGTTATGACATATGTCATAGGGTTTTATAGGGTTTTTATAGTGATAAAAAAGCGTGCCCTATAGTCGGTGCCTTACTACTAGTATTGTTTTCTACGTGTGCTCCTGGGTCCTCTTATTACATAATCACGTTGCATATTTGTAACCTAGTCCTTGCAAACAATGAAATTCAATTACTTGCCCGTTAATGGCAAATCCTGGTTTTGCCCTCGTGCATAGGTAAATTGTGTCGCCGACATGTGAGAGGAGGCCGTGCAATGCTTAATGGAGGACTCCTCAAACTTTGATATTTTGATAAGTTGTTATAATACATTCCGAAGTCAAATAGTGTAAGTAACCTCTAGTAAAAAACGAGTTTGGTGTGTACTTTGGTGCCGTGTACGTTCGGGTGTCGGCGTTATAACAGTGCATGCACTAGAGTGCATTAGAGATTACGTTGTTTGCGTGCACATTGGTGCCGTGTACGCACCGAAGTTGGCGGAGACCTATACGGAATACTGGAGGGTACAACACTTTGTAAAATATAAGCCCCGTCAGACGTGCTAATTACTGGTCCGTTTTAGGTTTTGAACCAACATAAGTTGTGAAAAGATATACAGTACAACATGCAACATATTACAACGCATACATAAAGAATCTTTCCAATATTCGCCGCTAACTAGTCTATTCTTCCGGAGTTTGTCCTAACAACTGAGCCGAAAGTCATGAAGAGTCTTGAATTCGATAGGTAAAACATTTGTTCGTGTCGATACGTGCGATGCTTGATAAACCCCGAACTTCATATATGCATGCACACATACATGCAAATTCGGTTCAATGATGATGGGCGCACTGTCTAAAGCCACAAACAAAGCAGCAAGTGCCTCGAACTGCAAGGTTATGCCAGAGGTGGGGATGCAACTCAGATTCTGCCTTTCTGCGATTGTTGGGGGATCCCAGAGTAAGGCGATCGTACAACCCGTAGACTTTTAGACGGCGTGGCGAATAAATAATATTCGACTTCCAAAAAATGCAAACTACAACGTCTCAACCTTACATAGCATGTTGGTCGGCGAATATCGTCGGGGAGATATCCCCGCGCCGGGAACGGTAGTCTCCCATCGCGCTACCAACAGTTTAAACAAAATTTTAAACAAAACATACACATATAGCCTGCAAAATGATAACGCGCGGGAAATTCTTCAGTTGTGTTACTACTTGATGGAAGTGTTACCCGCATCACTGTCATATCTGACTGTCACTTCCTATGGTAGAGTGTATGACCGGCAACGGCTAGAACCCTAAATCCGTATGCCCATATATCGGGTTAGCATGTTTCACTGATTGACATTCTGAGAAAACTACCTTCGGAGGATGAGGTGCCACGTCAGCAGTCACCATCTTGCAATTCTCCTCGATAATAAAACACCTAAGTTATTTTATTATCTTAACTTAGTTTTCGTGTGTATCTGCGAGTGTCCGACGGTTTTTGGAGTCCAACGAACCTGGATATATATTACGTACATATTTCAGGTTCTCCATCACATTTGTTGAAATCGATTTGATTGCCTAATTGTTTCGCCCTTAACACCTTAAGGGCGAATTGCCATACTGCCCATACTGATCCTGTTTTCTAGGAACTTATTTTCACGTTTTCGGCAATAACTCAAGTTCTAGACATCCATTTGCCACGATTCTTCGCATATCTTATATTGCGGAACTAGGTGGATGATATGACACTTCATTATCACTCGCACCGTATGTGCACACATGAATAGGTGTGACCCATCATCACCATACTTAAGGAAATTCTGTTGAACAGCTGTTGGGGGCATTTTTGGGCATGCGCCATGAACATGCCACCACTATTGACTTGATGTTATGAGTGGGCGATGACGTATCATGGTGTATACCAATGGGGGAAAATGACATATCCTTGATTTGAAGCCTTTAGAGCACTCTCCATAGAGTACGCTTTTGTCACCTGGCAGCAGAACACCCCTGCACTTTCCACAAAGTCCTCCACTCGATAAACCGAGTTTGGTGGGCATTGAAGGGTTGAGGGACCTCGCCCAACTCCCCAATATGGACACTAATACTTCATAAATATCCAATAGTTGACTACCGTGGTAGTTATGGATGTTTCCGCCATCATTCTGATCTCATACTGCTAAAACGAATTCGCCCTTACGGTGTTCACACTGGCGATTTTGGCGAGTTTGAAAGTAGTTATCAGGATTAATCATAATTATACTGTACGGCTCAAATCCAAATCGATTCGATACCAATAATCGATTAATCGGACAATTACATTGAAAAACACAAATCGAATCCGACCCTTGGGTGGGTGGGGGGCGTAGTTCCGGCAGTTGGTGGGAGACTTACGATGAAAAGTTCAGGGGGCAAACGTCGCGGGCAGAAATTATACAACCATCACAAGATTTTCTCTTGGAAATATATAAATTAACTTTATAGTGGAGCGCCCCCTGAATTTTCGAAACACTTCGGACTTGACCGCGCTTCAAGTAAGCGGTGAAATAACCCCTTTGGGGCATTTTAAAGCAGCTCTAGCGCAGTATGTTATTTTATTTGGTAACAATATTTTGTTTCAGAATGTCCACGCCTTGTTGTGGGCCACTCTAGAAGAGTTTTACGGTAGCGCTTGGAACGCTCTTTGGCTTTGGGAAGTTTCGACGAGATGGTGCACTACGATTTTCTTACAGTTGGTTTGTATTTTATTTCCGTTATATTGTATGGCAACATGACAATTTTCTAGCTACGCTCAATCATACGCGTTTGCACTCGAAGTTTCTCTTGTTCACAAATTCACAGATCGGCAGACCCTTCGATAGCGGGAAAACTGCTATTCTAACGGCGGTTTGGACTTTACCGGCGTCTTCCTCGCGGAAAACTACCCCAGTTAAGTATTTTCATCACTTCATTTGGTTGAACTTTCGAGGAGATGGGTGATCTCTTGGCAACCCTATCTTTTTTACGACAGTTTTTTTCAGTTTGCATTGCGAACGTGGCATTAGCTCAAACAGAGCGCCAAACTACGGTTTGGAGGTCTCAGTGAAAACCCGGGATGCCACACAATAGAAGAGTGTTCAACGACACTCGTTTACTTACCTTCTCCTTTTTGAAAGATTCGCAGGTTTTCAGACCCTTCGATAGCGGGAAAACCGCTATTTTCACGACTATTTTGACTTCACGAGCGTTTTTCTCGCGGAAAACTACCCCATGTAAGTATTTTCATCACTTCCTTTGGTTAACTTTTCGAAGAGATGGGTGATCTCTTCGCAACCCTATCTTTTTTACGACAGTTTTTTTTCAGTTTGCACTGCGATCGAGGCATTAGCTCAAACAGAGCGCCAAACTGCGGTTTGGAGGTCTCGGTGAAAACCCGGGAAGCCACACAATAAAGGGGTGATTTCTATCTTCTTTTCACCCTCTTTGTTTGGACGTCCGATCTTTCCTTTTCTTTAGGCTTGGAGTTCTAATCTGTTCGTTCAAATCGTTCTTGCGTGCTCCATGTAGGAAAATTACGTTTCGAGTTTCCATCATCTATCTCTTCTACAAAGGTATGTTTCTTTTTACCAAAGAATGATCCTTGAACTGTTTGTTAAGGCCCTCAACAACTTGTTAAGGCATTGAACTTTTATTCAGGGCCTGAAGAAAAAGCTCAAGCTGAGGTCTCGGTGAAGACCCGGGATGCCATACAATAAAGGTGTGCTTTCTATCTTCTTTTCACCCTCTTTGTTTGGACGTCCGATCTTTCCTTTTCTTTAGGCTTGGAGTTCTAACCTTTTCGTTCTTGCGTGGTCCATGTAGTAAAATTGCGTTTCGAGTTTCTGTCTCTTCTACAAAGGTATGTTTCTTTTTACCAAAGAATGGCCCCCCTTGCTCATCTGCACCCTCCAGCTCAACCAAAGAATGAGCGGTGGGGGGTGCGCACACGCATAGGGGGTGGGTTGAGCTCGAGGGCGCGCACACGCATACAAGAATCACTCAAGAATAAGAAAACCCGCCAATAAGAAAGTAGCCTTTTTTGATTTCTTCACAATATTTAACACATAACACTCCATATTTAAGATCTCTATATAAATAAGAAAGTTGCTAGGGTCGACCTAAAATTCCCGTTTTCTTAAAATCGAGTGTTTACCGTAGGGGTGGGTTGAGCTCGAGGGTGCGCATACGCATAGGGGGTGGGTTGAGCTGGAGGGTGCGCACACGCATAGGGGGTGGGTTGAGCTGGAGGGTGCGCAGGTAGGAGGTGGCAGGGGTGGCACGATGGTGAGCGAAAGCAACAAATGCAGGCTAAGTAAGATGAATTGAGCTTTTATACCTTAGTCGGAGTCGGAGTCGGACAGCAACTGAGGGACTTCGGTATCCTGCCAGAACTCGCAATCCGCGCCAATCTTGGGCCAACATTTGTCCGCGCCAATATTATCTTGGCCAATCTTGTGATTGTTGGTTTCATCCTATTGGTTTGCGGCATTCACCTTGAGAGGCCCAAGCCCTCCTTGGCAATATTTAAATCGCTTGAGGCCTTTAGGAGGATCATTTTCCATTCCTTCCTGGAAGACACACCGCTTCATCTTTGCATTATCAAGAATAGCGGATACCCATTACGTCCTGTTTGGGATTGTTCTTCCTTATATTCGGGAAATGCGTCAATTGCGTGAGGAATACGTTGTGCAGGCATGGGACGAAGAACGTTTATTGTGGGCGTTGGAAGAAAAAGTTTTGACGTTTTCGGGCATGTTTGGTGATGTTTGGATGCCTGTAACTTTGGCTCACTATTTCCATGAATTACGTGATCTGCTCGAAGTCGATTGGGGGGATGTTCGTGATCGGGGAAACTTTTTGCAGATATTCCCTACCTCCAACTTTGAAGCCCCACATTACGATGATGAAGGGTTCCTTTGGCAAGGACCTGGCATGTCAAACAACTTCAGATTCCGGCTAGACTATATCGATTTCGACGACTTCGAAAAACGATGGCTTCGTGAATATCATTGGGCCTGGTACAACGGCTTTTACAACGAGCATGCAGATCCTCAATGGATCTACCCGTCGCGGTACGAGTTGTCTATGAGGCCGCCTGCCTGCAGTCGATGCCGACGCATTGATATGGATCTTACCCGTATTGGCGACGAGCACATCTGCACTGACCTTGTCGACTGTCGGCGGATGACTCGTCTTGATTTGAATTGATGGTCGAATCTCAATCGGTGGCTTTAGCCACCACCCATATATTCTAGAAAACAATTCTTCTCGATGCGGGCAACAAAAATATCATAAGTCACGTGTATGGTACAAGCAATGGTATAAGAACCCCGATCTTCACATTTTTTATAATCATTGTATGTTACATTATTACACAGTGGTTGTTACATTCCATGTGTATTCTATTCAATCGTGCATTAGTCACTAATCGTGACTAATCGTGCAGGGAACCCGCCGACGGATCCGAATCGGTTGAGTCGTCCAAATGATAGCCCCATTCCGAATCTGTGTCCTCGTCAGCTTCTTCAAGCTCAATCACACTATCGCAAGCCTCCCGATCGACACAGATGTAGCGGTGTGGCATATCTCGGTCATTGCAACGTTCAAGAACTGTCCTTTGATGTTCGGGGGTGCTCTCTAAGAGCTTCTAAGTCTACTTAACAATACAGGGAACCTAGTTCAAGCCTGCAAAGAGATATGTATAGCTGTAAGCATGATACATATATGTGAAACGGATCTTTCTTAAATGTCGGAGTTACAACAGCCAGGTGTGGCTGTTCACCTTCAACTGTTCGAATTCAAAAACTGTTTCTTTCAGCCTGTTCGGCTGCTTTATACCATGGTTTCCGATCTCGAACTTTCGAACATAACTCGATGTCGACTCCTGTCAGGTCCCATCATACTTCATGAGAACTCGATCTGTCACATCATAGAATCTGCCGACTAGCCCAGTTATGTCATCATTATATTCCGAGCCACTCCATATCACTCTGAATAATTATAACTGTGCTGACTTGGCAATATCTCTGACTGCTGGTTTTTCACCAAAACTCACTTTCGGGTCAGGCATTTCTGTTAGTCATTTCTGTCAGACCCTCTTGTCATCTGGTCACATAAATGCCTGTCACTGATGACTGTCATAGTACCCGTCACTCGTAGCTCTGACGCGTCATCATACTGTCTCGTGATTTACCCTAGCACAACTCTCCCCCCCTTTTAGGCGCGCGCTACGTCCTCGCTAGCGTTAGTGTTCGCCTGTATTTACATTGTCAAGGGATCAACAAACATGCACAGTGATGCTGGCTTCTAAGCCTCGGGTTCTCGGGTCCCGTGCCCCTCAGTCCTATAATGTTATGTGCATCTTGATGTGGCGCTTTGGAGTTCGATCAAGTTTTATCGACGGACTCCAAATCTGTCAGCGCTCCACATCATAATTTCTATCGGTGACATAATG
Organism: Cymbomonas tetramitiformis; assembly: GCA_001247695.2. Lineage (NCBI taxonomy): Eukaryota > Viridiplantae > Chlorophyta > Pyramimonadophyceae > Pyramimonadales > Pyramimonadaceae > Cymbomonas > Cymbomonas tetramitiformis. The sequence continues at coordinate 19,543 of LGRX02000473.1, read as the reverse complement.
TTGTGTGCATCGTGATGTGGCGCTTTGGAGTTCGATCAAGTTTTATCGACGGACTCCAAATCTGCCGCTCCACATCATAATTTATATCCGTGACATAATGTTGTGTGCATCGTGATGTGGCGCTTTGGAGTTCGATCAAGTTTTATCGACGGACTCCAAATCTGTTAGGGTTCCACAGCGAAATATTTTTGCGTGGGATATTTGTATGTGCATGGTGATGTGGCGCTTTGGAGTTCTGGACGGACTTGAAGGCCCAAGACTCCGCCTTTACTTAATTGACTTATGCTCCTGAAACCTAAGAGTAAGTAGCACGTTAACACCTTGCCCCAGAAACATGGGGGCGAACCGTGGAAAAAAGGCTCTCAGCAACGCTATTGCGAAGAAGAAAGAACAGAAGGTAGTGAAATGTGTGGTCCGCGATTGTGATGTGCCGAAAAGTATTGCACCGCAGATCCAATGCAACACGTGCCAGGGCTACTTTCATTTCGCGTGTTCTAGCGATGAGGATCTTGGAGTAAAATGCAAGCAGTGTGGTCCTCGGCCTGGGAAGTGCGTTTATTGCAAGAAAAGCGCGAGCATTCTGACTTGTAGTGTTTGTGGAGGTGGTTTCCATCCTTCCTGTCAGCGAAAATTCGGGGCTGCCGATTGTGGTATGCTCACAAATCAAAAGAACTGTGGGCGCAAGGAGTGCGAGCAGCGATCAGAGTGTACTGCTAGTGAAGTGGCGGAAGATGCCACCGAGGCCACCGTTAAAACGCTGGCCTCAATTGACGCTCCCCGCGCGTTGGCGGGCTTGGCCAAGGAAGCGCAGAGTTCTCGAAGAAAGTCCTTGGACTGGCCTACTAGCGCGCTGAAGACCGGCGACGCTGGTGAGCACATTTTTGAAAGTGGTCCAATAATTGACCTTGTAATGAGTTTTTAGTTCTATTTATGTTTCTCGTCCTACTTGTGTAAACGTGCTTGGTTTTGGTGTTCTATGAATTATGCCTATTCTAAAAATATTACGGTGGGTATACCCACCGTAACGCCAAACTTTGCAAGCTCGTACCGACCGCACAAGTAGGTTGCGGGGGTTAAACATATGGATTTTCTGTGACCCAAGAGGTTGATTAAAGGACGGAAAACTTAATTTACACGACTCCGATAAGTTTCGGGCACATTACACAACCTTGAAGTTGGGGAAATAACGGTGGGTAGAAAACTTCGCTTACGGTGGGTATACCCATTCAACTCTATTTGCAGACTTCTGCAGCTTGGTATAACATCAATATACTTATTTTTCGATATGTACTTTGATTTTGGTATATAACCGACGTACTTTTTGGTACAATATGTGCTGCCACCTCGCAGACCTCCGACACTTGCACATTCAAAATCAGGTACTATGCACACCAAATATACTATATACACAGTGCATTCCGATGATATTAGGGTTTGGGTATTTGGGTTCGTTTGGCCCGTTATCAAGTCATTTCTGGCGCATGTGGAGGCTCCATAGAGATTCACGGGAGTGTCTAGAACAAGTTGGTCACTGGTGACATGCCGTGATTCGCAGCCAATCATCGGTAATTATTGATACCCTTCGGGTGGGTATACCCACCGTAAGCACCTCTTACGGTGGGTATACCCACCCTTCGTAGAATAGGCAATTAGGTGGGCTCGCCACGGCTCCGCCGTCACCCCCACCGCCAGCACCAGATGAGTCGTGCTTCATATGCGAGAAGGACGATGGTCGTGGTGTCCACAGGTGCTCGCACTGCAATGCTAGCTACCATAACGTGTGCATGGTAGCCAAAGGCATTGAAGAGGTGAACAATTGTGGTAGACCGGCGTGCATGGCGAAGCGCACGGTCTACCCAACCTCCCAATCCGAGAGAGATGCTCTGAACCTCGCAAAACATGGTGCCATGCTGCTGGAAGGCGCGCTCGAGAAGAGTTTGCCGTTGCTTGCGGTGCCGTCGGCGTCGGATCCCCCGCCCCTTGTTCAAGCGGCCACACCCGAGGGCGTTCGGGGGGGTGTAGAGGGGCCGTCGGGAGGGGCGGAGCAACCCGCGCATGCTCCCGCCCCCACCAGCACGGAGGTGCCCGCACCCGACACCGCAGGGCTGGTAGTGAACGCGCCGTCGGGAGGGACGGCTCAACCCGCGGATGCTCCCGCCCCCACGAGCACGGAGGTGCCCGCACCCAAGACCGCGGGGGTGGTACCGGACGCGCCGTCGGGATCGGCGGAGCAACCCGCGGACACTCCGGCACCTGCCTTGTCCATGCTCTCGGAGTTCTCGGCATCGGCTCCCCCACCCCTTGAAGCGGCCACACCCGAGGGCGTTCGGGGGGGTGTAGAGGGGCCGTCGGGAGGGGCGGAGCAACCCGCGCATGCTCCCGCCCCCACGAGCACGGAGGTGCCCGCACCCAAGACCGCGGGGGTGGTACCGGACGCGCCGTCGGGATCGGCGGAGGAACCCGCGGGGGGTGTAGAGGGGCCGTCGGGAGGGGCGGAGCAACCCGCGCATGCTCCCGCTTCCACGAGCACGGAGGTGCCCGCACCCAAGACCGCGGGGGTGGTACCGGACGCGCCGTCGGGATCGGCGGAGGAACCCGCGGGGGGTGTAGAGGGGCCGTCGGGAGGGGCGGAGCAACCCGCGGATGCTCCCGCCCCCACGAGCACGGAGGTGCCCGCACCCGAGACCGCGGGGGTGGTACCGGACGCGCCGTTGGGATCGGCGGAGCAACCCACGAACACTCCCGCACAGGCATTGCCCGTAGGTGGCCATCAGGGGAAGCCTCGGTGGCAGGACCTGGATCTGCCGCAACGTCTTCGTTCGTACAACAAGTACATTAACTTTAGGCCGCGGTATGTGTATGGCGACGGCTTTGGTGGGAAGGAGGGATACGCCGAGAAATCGAACGGGAAATTCTCGTACGGCGGAGTGGTGTTTCACCAGGGTCACTCGGGGGGGTATGTGGTAGGCTCAATCCTGCACATAAAGAATAAAGGGTGGTTTGTCCATTGCGGGGGGCCAATCGATGGGCCGAACGCCGACCCGGAGATGTTTCACACCTTCCGCATGAACAAGCTGAACGTGGGCCCCTCGGACAAAGCCCGAGGGGAGGCTTACTTCCGTGACAACGACAAGATCGACGAAGTGTTCCAGGTCCTCAGGAAGTTTGTGCCACAACAGATTGCGGTGGAAAAAGCAAAGGGCTTGCAGGAGGGCGTGTCGGTGACGGCCCCGTTGAGGCAGGTGAATACTGCGGACCGGCTGGAGTTAGGAGCGAGCGTTACCCGTGACGACTACCTCTTCGTGGACAAGGACGCGGCATCGGTTGCCCCTAGCCGTGGGGGCGCGGGTTCCGAGGGGGATACGGTCACAGAGGATGCACCGCCTGAGACAATTGCGTCTAAAGGGGCCTCAGGAAGGAAGCGCATGATGTCGGATTTGGCTGACGGCCACACCTTGCAGAAGCGGGTTGCCGCGCCTGCGCACCTGGCCGTTCCACACCGAAGGGGGAGCCAAGCACCGAGCGACGTGTCGGGTAGGGCACTTGATGCGGGCACGGGGAAAGGCGCGGGGAAAGCTGGAGGTGGTCGTTCTCGAGGCCGGAGGTCAAGTGTCGGCAGTGGGGTGCTGTCACTATCACAGGCGGCGCAGGTGGATGTAGAGGAAGGAAGAAGTGGACCTGTGCAGGTGGGCGTGACGAGTGAACAGTTGGAGGAGTTGTTGAGGAAGCAGGGAGAGGAGTTTGGTCGGAGTTTGGAAGCGTTGGAGCAGAGACAGCAGAGCGCACTGGACCGGCGCTTAGAGCTGGAGCGCGCTAGTTTGGAGACGCTCGTCGTGCCGCAAGTGCCGGCCTCCGAGGAACCGCGACCGGCACCTGTGGCGTCGGCGACGCCCACGGCGGAGCAAGGGACGGTGGGTGAGATCTCAGGTCTGGAAGCAGTTCGTCAGGGCGTCCCGCAGGCCCAGCAGCAGGAGGAACTCCTCCTGGCCCAGCAACTGCAGCAACTCCCACAGTCACAGTCTCAGGTTCATCAGGTGCTGCAGCCCCAGCAGTTTCAGCAGGTGCTGCCGCCTCAGCAGCTTCAACAGCCGCAGCAGCCCTTGCAGCCGCAGCAACTCCCGCAGCCCCTGTCTCAGCTTCAACAGGTGCTGCCGCCCCAGCAACTTCAACAGCCGCAGCAGCCCCTGCAGCTGCTGCAACTCCCGCAGCCCCAGTCTCACCTTCTACAGGTGCTGCCGCCCCAGCAGCTTCAACAGCCGCAGCAGCCCCTGCAGCTGCAGCAACTCCCGCAGCCCCAGTCTCAGCTTCAACAGGTGCAGCTACCCCAACAGCTTCAACCAATGCAGCATCTCCAGCAGCTTCAACCGGTGCTGCAGCCCCAGCAGCTTCAACCGGTGCAGCAGCCTCAGCAGCTGCAACAGCTGCAACAACTCCAGCAATCAGCAATCCAACTCCAGCAGCAGCTCTCGCAGCTTCAGCAATCCTACCAGCTGCAACCACAATTGCTCGCGCAACCCCAGCTATTGGCGCAACCACCGCAACTCCTCGCGCAACCGCAGCTGCTCGCGCAACCGCAGCAGCTCGCCCAACCACAGCAGCTCGCCCAACCAGCACAGCAGCTTTCCACCCTGACCGCGGATCAATTGCAGGACCTTGCTCGTGGGGCTTCACGCTCACGTGTTTCCTTGGAAGAGCTGTTCGACAGGCGCTAGCTTAGAAATCGTTTGCCTAACTAAAAGTGCTATTGAGCTGTCACACGCGAGCCGCATCTTGGTGCTTCGTGCTACAATAAGCTGCAATTTTTGCATAACTCTAATAATCTGACACCACGGTAATCATGTCACTTGCAAGTATTCATACATTAGATTGTGTATGAACATTGGAATATAAGCATGGAAATGCACTTGCATATTGAATTGCTCTTTATTTTGAAAACATCGGCCGTGTGCATGACACGGCAACCATCCTGATATTTGCAGTGAACAAATTGGTCCCGCGCGGCTCCTGCAAAACCCAAAATATCAAAATATTGCATTATTTTGTTTATACGAACCTTCTCCGATGTTCTCCAAAAATATTAAATCATATAATATAATATCCCGCTTGTCATTGGCCTTGTAGCGACACATTCATATGCCGCGCATGCATGCCAAGTGCAAAATTCGATTTCCTGATGTTTGCAGTGACCAAAATGGCCCCGCACGACTACTCCAGAACCCTAAACGTCAAAATTTCATATTTTTGAGTTTGTCCAAACCTTCTCCAAACTTCTCCAAAAATATCAAACCGTGTAATATCATCATTTCCCGAAATTGTGCACTTTATAGCGGACCCGCATACGCCGAACCCCCTCTCACAACTAATATTTCACCCACACCACCCCGCCAGCAACCCTAAAACCCTAAAATATTGGACATGCAACTTTTTACTGCCTTCTACTATCATGTTGCACCTTCCCAAACCTTGTAATGGCCTTTTATAAACTTATTAATGTGTCGCGCAAGCATTCCATGTGCACAACTTGATTCCCTGGTATTTGCAGTAAACGAAATGGCCCCGCACGGCTACTCCAAAACCCGAAATGTCAAAATTTCACATTTTTGAGTTTGTCCAAACCTTCTCCAAACTTCTCCAACCTTCTAACACTTCTAAATGTCATTTTTTCAAAAATTCGTCAAATTATGCATAAACGTACCACCCACGCGTGCCACATGCCTCTTGGGAATGGTGCACGCGGATTCGGTGATGCGGATCACAATGGGGCGGTTTATGGGAGTTGGTAGCTACCGGGCTGGTGCCTACAGTCTGTTCGAAGGGACGAGCGGTCCCGGCGGGAAGGGAATGTATTTCAAGGGGTATGCCAAGCCGGTGAAGCTAACAATGACAACCGTGCAGGGGAAATCCGAGGTGTATGCGGACGAAGAGCTCCTCATGCTTTCTAAAGACGGGCATGCTGGGTTGGTATCTAGAACCGAGGGAGGGGAAGCCCCGAAAATGACTGGACGGCATGGGCGCGGTGCGCTCGAGTTGATCCCGTACTTCGATCCCATGCTTCAATACGCAGTCCCCTTCGGGCACTGCGTGTTATACGGGCTGGCGAAGAGATTCTGGAAGCTATTATTGGGCAAAGTGCCAGGGGTACCCGACGCGACCTTCAGTTTGCCCAAGACGATTCTGGACGAAATGCAAGCCCGGGCGAAGCTCGTGAAGCCTCCACACGACGTCATCCGCAAGTACAACGACATTGTGCAATATTTCGGTGAGTTAAGTAGGCTTGTCAGGGATGTGCGCTACGCACATCGCAAACCTGCATTAGTTGACGTTGCCATGAGTGCCACGCCTCGGAGACCTGTAGTGTGTATAATGGGACATACTACATCACCCAGTTGGATGGTTGGTTGTGTGACATGCATGTACACAATGGAGGACGTGCTGAACTGGATCATCTACTACAGCCCTCTGGTGATTGGTGATCAACTCGCCAAGTGGAATATGGTGATGGAGGACGCTTGGCAGCAGCTGCGCAGAGCTGTGCTTCACTATGTGCGAGCTTCGGGAACTCACGCGGGGTGGAGCACTGCCGAGGTGGAAGGAGCTAGAGCGGCAGCACGCGATCACCTCCGAGCGCATGCAAACATCATGGAAAACACAGGTATATTGAAACTGCTCACATACAACATGAGGCTGGCAGTGGTGTATCTGTTTCGGCAAGAACACTATTTGGGCGAGGTCGGTGCAGCCATGGAGTTGTGGGTGGAGCGGGCCATTCAGCGTCTGAAGGGAGTGGTTAAGGGTTCCCATGTGAAAAAACATCCAGTGGAGGCTATCGTGAACGCTATTTGTGACGAAGATGCCCTACAGGACTACCGCTTCAGAAACCCGAATATGCGCAGCATGGATGTCTTGGCGGAGAAGTTGTTTCCCAAACCCACCGTTAGAGCTGCCACGGATCCAGCGGCAAAATTGGTCGAGGCGCCCTGTTATTTTCTGGGCACAGGGAGGAAACTATTGTCCACTACTCTCCCATGCAACCTGCGGCTGCAACTTGATCGCCTGTTGGCAAGTTGTGCGCAGGCATCGCCTGGGGAATGTGACATCACGGTGTACCTCAGGATGTCCCTCAACACGGAGGTGGTGCATTCTTCCCAGTACATGCGAGCCACCAAGCGAATCTCTTACAATGTCTCCCTCACTGGTACCGTTAGTGGTTTTGGCGAGCTAGGTCTACCACCAGGCTACCCTTACGCACAAATCCTCGCGTATTACCTTGTGACAAACTCTGCAACACAGCAGGTGGTGTGTCGCCTGGCACGGGTCGTTGCGTACAGAGAGATCCAGGACGAGTACCGTACAAAGCAAGGGGTAACAGTGGTGGACAAGAAGGATTGTGTAGAGCTCATCGTACCATGTGCCGCCATCCTCTCCAAGGCCATGTTTCAAGATCTCCCTGGCAGTACACACTACCACGTCATGCACCTATTTCATCAAGTACGCACGGGCTTTTACTAATGAGACCACCCGATTCACTTTACCAAGCGCGGCACGCGTGTCGTGCATCGGCTTCCAGCATCGCCTGACCCAGCTAGAGAGCATTGATTGGCTGAACCATGGCTGAACTGCTGAACAATAGCCTAATACTTGTATGCGGCGTGGACCTGTGTAGGACTTTCTCATACTGTATTTATGGACCAATGGCTTCCCTAAACATCTAGCCAATTGTAATACACTGTGCCTAGGGTTTCCCCAACATTGGACCAATAAAATAGCAGCATATTAGGTTTCCCTACACATCTAGCCAATAGAAAAGCATAGTGCCTACGGTTTCCTAAACAATGGACCAATAACATAGCTGCATTGTTAGGTTTTCCTAAACATCTAGCCAATAGCAAAGCACAGTGCATAGGGTTTCCTAAACATTGGGCCAATAACATAGCTGCATATTAGGTTTCCCTACACATCTAGCCAATAGCAAAGCACAGTGTCTACGGTTTCCTAAACATTGAACCAATAAAATAGCGCCATATTAGGTTTTCATGAACTTCTAGCCAATAGCAAAGCACAATACCTGGGGTTTCCTAAACATCGGGCCAATAAAATAGCAGCATATTAGGTTTTCCTAAACATCTAGCCAATAGCAAAGCACGATGCCTAGGGTTTCCTAAACATTGGACCAATAACATAGCTGCGTATTTAAATGTGACATCGGTTTATATTGTGTCATGTTCCTAACTTTTGAATTATACCAAGTTTATATATACTCTCGTCCAATCACTAATTACCCAACTTTAGGAGAACCCAATGTTAACATACAGTACGAGTTTATACTTAAGTATGTGTTCATATGACATGTTTAGGAGATTTTTAGGAGATTCTTAGGAATATTTAGGTATACTTAGGAGATTAGTTGTTCAAGTGATACGGTTGTCGCCTATGCATGCCTCAAGCTCTATGTCTATTCTAAGCCAAACGCCGAAGAATGTCTTCAACCTATGCTTTCAAGCATTTTATGTCGGGATGACGCGTGTGAAGAAGTCCAGCTGCATTCGTATATTACCCGGGCCCGATGGGCAAAGGCCAAAGCTATCTCATTTGCTGAATCTTAAGCCGGATCCGGAGCTCCAAAGATGGTTAGATGCATTTGATCGGCGGACTCGTGAATGGAAACAACCGCCGCCCGTGAAACGGATGCCCCGTCGCAAATCCGCTAAAAAGGCACAACCCAACAGTAGAGGCAATGGAGCCGGTGCCGCGGGCGATACGGTCACTCAAGAACGACAAGGGCGTGGCGGCCGTGGGAAAGGGAAAAGTGGTGCTCGTGCCGCGGGCGATACGGTCACTCAAGAACGACAAGGGCGTGGCGGCCGTGGGAAAGGGAAAAGTGGTGCTCGCGCGACGAAGGGTAGCCAAGGTGGCAGGGGTGAAATCTCCGCATCGGTGCAACCGGTGGCATCGAGCTTTGAACACTTTCTCAAGAACCCTCGTAATTTTATTTAGTGTATGCTTTTCGTGATTGAGATGACCTTGCCCCATTTTCGTGTGCAAAGTGTTGTTATTCATTACGCAATGTACGACTCTTGAAAATATGTGCTAGGGATTCGTACCACGCCGTGCTAGACGACTACCGATAATATGTGATAACAATTCACCGCATCCCGCAGTATACGGCTCTCGAAAAAATGCGTTAGGAAATCGTGGCACGCCGTGCTGGACGACTCCCGAAAATATGTGATAACAATTCACCGCATACCGCAACATATGACTCTCGAAAATATGTGCTATGAATTCATGGCACGCCGTGCAAGACGCCTCCCGAAATTATGTGATATCGAATCACCGCATTCCGCGATATACGACTCTCTAACATATGTGATAGAAATTCATGGCACGCCGTGATACGAGACGACTACCGAAAGTAGGTGCATATGTAGGATATGTATGAACAAAAAAGCGAAAGTAACGAGTTTGTGTGTGGGGCGCCCCACGGGGCGCAGTATTTTCAAAAAGGTTTGAACCCCAGGGGGCGGTTGTGGGGGCGGAGCCCCCCGTGGGCGCAGTTTAAAGAAAAAGGTTTAGGGTAACGGGGGTGTGGGGGGCGGGCCCACCGGGCGCAGTCCCAAAAAAAGGTGTAGTTACGGCGGGGTGGGGGGGCGGAGCCCCCCCACTGGGCGCAGTCTTAAAAAACTTTTCCGTATTGATACAGGAGACGGGAGGGTCCAACGCAACGCGCCTTCATAGCCGGCAAACACTCCAACTCTCCAAGGCATATATAAACACTCATATTGTCATATATCACTCATGTAACTAGTTTATGCCCCAATCCCAGCGAATCGGCAAGCTGGAAACGGAATAAACGTATACTGGAGGCAATAATAACCGAAGATGCCACATGGCAATCTTTTATACGAATGTCGATATTTTCGATGATATTTAGATCAATAATCGCCCTTCGATCTTTGTAATCGACGGATTTTAGGGCCCCCAGGGTGGCTATATTGCTGGGGCCGTGGCGTGGGGCGTTGTGTTCGTGTTTATAGCGATCGCCTCCCTCGCATGTCTGAAGAAGTGAACGAAGAGAAAGATGAGGGGGTGAATTTTGTTTTTCTCTCAACGTGCAGTTTCGCTTTGAGTTCTCGCAAAAGATGTTCCTTCCCCTCACGGGAAATTCCTACCAACGCTCGCTTCAGATGAACCGACAAGATAACCTGAGACCAGGCCGCCAGGAACAATTTGATAATTGGGCACGTATTAAGTGGATGCCCTTTGAAAAAAAATCTGTCTCTTTTTGCAATACCGTATAGCGTTCGATATTTCTACTCGTTCCGACATCTCTTTTTAAAAGCCTTTCACCGGACGATTTTCACGCGTGAGCTTACAACTGCATCGCCCGAAGCAAGCGCATAAGCGAGCGCATTTTTCATGGTTTAGAACGAAAATGCCTGCGTGGGTCCAGTGTGCGTTATGCAAAACTGAAGTGGAAGTAGATCTTACCACGAATGAGTCCAATCCCTATGCTGCACCCTATGCGGCGCAAGCCAGTCTTGAATGCAAAAAGTGCGTTGCAGCTGCCAAGGCACGACAGAAATTAGAAGTTGAGAGAACGCCGGCACCGAAGCCCGTCGCAACAGTGTCCGGGCAACTTAATACAGGTTCTTCGGTCGAAATTATTCCTGGTCTCTTCATGGGAGACGCAGCGACAGCTTCTCTCCCTGACGCACTGCGAAGTCTAGGCGTTACCCATATTGTCAACGCGACAACAGAAATTCCAACATTTTATCAAAAAGAGTTTGATTACCTGAGAGTTCCCGTTGAAGATTCTTCCGGAGGATGTATTTACAACTTTTTCGAGAACGCTCGACTGTTCATCGTGGACGCGCGCTCGAAGATTAAGAACGGCAAAGTGCTTGTTCACTGTCAGGCCGGAAGGAGCCGGAGTGCAGCAATAGTACTAGCATACCTTACCAAGGACCATAATTTGTCTCTAAAGGAGGCTTGCATACTTTTGAAAGCCAAGTGCCCGGTGCTAAGCTCCAACCGCGGATTTCTCAGGGATCTGATGAAGTGGGAGCGTGAAATTTATGATTCCAACTCCATCACCATCACCGAATTGAAATCACTTCTTTCTAGTTCCTGAGGGCTCATATGGACTTGCGTGCATGCAGAAGCGCAACTCCTGTTTCCACTGTGATTTCTCAAGACGACTTTCTACTGTTTACCTGAGTTGATTGCACCCAAAACTAGCTTGCGCAAGAATGTCTGAAGTAGTGCTATTTTCCAAACAAATAATGTTGTATGCCCGATTCCCAAACAAATATTGTTGTATGTCCAATTCCCAAACAAATATTGTTGTATGCCCCATTCCCAAACAAATATTGTTGTATGTCACTGGAATCTCTCAGAAGGATTGATTTCTAGGCCTAGGAGGTCGCACTCAACATAAGTTGGAAGTTCCCTCACACTCTTCTTTGCGCTTGTATTCCGCTGGGTGCCGTGGGTCAGAGCTCTGCTGTGACGGGGGCTTCAACAGAAGTTTTTGTGGTGTATCTGCTTGGAGGCGTATTCACACTCCCTCCGTTATCGCCATCCAGTTCCGAGATCTCCCCGAGCGCGACAAAGGTGTATATGTGACGTGCAGTGATTTGCTGACTCTGAAAGTTTTGCGCTGGCACTTCCCATTAACGACGTTGATCATTTGCTGAGCAAAGCTGAGAAGAATGATCGAACACGGCAACTCTACGTTGTGCCCATGTCTATTATTGAGAACCGTTACGTTCCCTCCGACAAAGAGCACTCAAAGCTGTACAATATCCTTCCCTGATAGCTGGATATTTTGAGAAACCAGTTTGGAGAAAGCTACCGGAGAACTCATGCGGCAATCTTGTTCTGTGAAGACCGTCACGATTCAAGATATAGGTTCATTTCTGCTGAAGACCGTCACGATTCAAGATATAGGTTGATTTCTGCTGAAGACCGTCACGATTCAAGATACAAAGTGTTGCATTTCGCCATGAAGACCGTCACGACTGGTGATAGGCGTCGAGATTCTTCGCTACACTCGTCAAAGATATCCAAGATATAGTTGATTTCTCGCTGTAGGGGTGTTAATCGTCAGTTGATTCGGATATAGGTTGGATTTTCATGAAGACCGTCACGATTCAAGATATAGGTTGATTTCGCTGAAGACCGTCACGATCTAAGATATAGGTTGATTTCCTGCTGAAGACCGCCACGATTCAAGATATAGGTTGATTTCCGCTGAAGACCGTCACGATTCAAGATATAGGTTGATTTCTGCTGAAGACCGTCACGATTCAAGATATAGGTTGATTTCTGCTGAAGACCGGGATAAGTCGGATGAGCCTTGATACGCCACACTTGAGTGATGATATTCTTTATGTGCATGTGATTTGTGTGCTGTTACTCAGCCATGACGTTTAAGCAGAATCGACAATCGCGCGCGCAGATCGACATGCGCGCGATCGGTGTCGAGAACTATCGAATATTGCGATTTGAGCGCGATTTCGATGATGACCTCGAGGTTCCTTAAGAAGGCATTGTCACCCAAGTCCATATGTCTCACCACTCCTGAAAAAAGCAGTAAAAACTTTCAGTTTTCCAAGGTTACTTTTTATGAGTCCTCATGCTAGAAGATTCTTTTATTTTGTGAGTTGCTCGTCTACTACCATTATAGATCTTAGCAAGGTTTGGTAGTACGGTTGAATATGTTTGGTTGGAGCCCAAAGTAGGACATGGGCCAGCTCCACACCTACCTGTGCCAAGGCAGCACTGCAGCCCCCCCCGCCCCTCCGGGCCGATTGCCCTCACATTAAGTGAGAGTTTGTCTAGTTTCACGCTCAGTGCCTACGGAGATGCTTTGCCCATCACCTTATTGTGGTTATTTTCGATGAATAGCAGAGTTTTGTCAAATGGGTCAAGATCATTGAAATTCAGCTTGCCCAGCAAGGGAGCAGGCTTATACAAGCTTTGTTTTTTTATTCCCGTGCGTATGTTAATCTTATATATGGATATATGTTTGTTACATACAACTATATATGTCATCCCATATACGAGTGATTCCCAGCAAACCGTGTAGACACTCCAAAATTCGTGAAGCGCTAAAATTCGTTGCGGTGCCTTTCAAGGAGAAATCGTTACTGCCGCATATGCGCGCAAGGTTCCTAAGTTATTTGATTTGGTAAATGAACGGTCGAGGCGTAATGATACATACCGGTAAACTTATACCCATTATCGTCCTACCGGTCATACTTAGGAAACTTACCATCAGTTAAATGCCATGGTAATGTTGGTAATTACGAAGGTAATATATTACTATGAAATATTACCGAAATTGCCATATCGTAAACTCCGCCATCGGTGGTTCCTCGCACCTACATAAATGCATTCCGTCAAGCTAATCTTTGGCCAAACAAGCCAAAAAGTAATTCTCGGGGGCTGCATCGATAACACTAGGTTACTTTTGACCTTTATGAACCTGTGTGACAAAGTGCTACTGCATTCATGCATTACAATGCCCTATGGTCGGGTTTATGCGGACGATGAACTCTTTGAGTGGACTAACCGGCTGCACAGTGAACTGCCCGCCGAAGTAGTTCACCTTGCACTTGCCATTATTCCATATAGTCCGTATCGCGGTCATCAGTCGGATTTCGGAGCATACGAGCCGCGGCACGTACGTATACTGAGCTTATTCCACGATCGAGCTATACTCAAAGGATGATTCAAAACGCCTCAGCTCTCACTTGCAAGGACACATCTCTTCGTAGCTGCTAGAATATGTCTAGCAGGCTTTCATCACACTATCTATGCCAGTCTGAGGATATATCGATATGGTATGTCACTCTTGGTGACACCATGTCTCGCCCCACACGCGTTATGGGTGGTATGGATGGCGAGTGACATGATCTTCGGGTGGGTAATAAAATGGACGCGCGCCGCACCACATGCAAATTTTTTGAGCCCCTAGCAGTTTGCTTTAACGTCTGGGGAGCCTCGCCCCCCCCTCCGCCCCCTAGCAGTTTGCTTAGACGTTTGGGGGGGTCTTGGAGCATGCATACGGGTATGATATTTTTTTGCTCTCCACAAAATAATGCAGCTCTCAGTCAGGTACATCGCAAACGCACTCTCGTCGCGCTGGATGGCAAACCGGATTCCACTGGTCGTGCAAGTGTCATCATCGAAGAATCGCGGAATATCGGCGCACACAGCGCTACTCGATATTTTGGGAGGATGAAGGAACACGATGGCCAAAATCCACGAAATACCTCATAAGTTTCGAGGTGTCGTTGCAGATATCACTGGTTGCCCGCACTCTTTTTTCGGATATCGGGAAATTGTTTCCTTAATTCAGCTATACTTTGTCATTCATGTATTATTCGGATGTTGTGTGCATTTCATGTATTGGCTCTGGAAGACTTTGTTTACACCGATGAGATTCTTCTGATTTGCTCTGACTTCTACTTCATCACTGTGCGTCTAAAGCGGCGTGCCATGTTGTGGGCGGATACTCTGATGGCCAAACAGCGGAGAGGTTTGGTCAGCAAGTGCGCAAGTTGAAGTAGTTTCCATTTACCCGCTTCTATATGATGATCTGCTGTGCTACTTGCAATTGGAGCTTGCTGCGAGTTGTTCCTGAGTGGCCGAATGCTATTGTAAAAGCGAAAGCTATTCGAGCATCCAGAACATCACAGAAGCGCCTTTTGATTGCCATAACGCTACTTTGCTACGTGAGATCCATGTTGACTGCATGATTGCTTTCATTCTCTTTTTCAACCTGAGGAATGAACCCACTCATCAACACACTCTCCAACCTGTTTATCTCAGCTTTGTCTTTCGCCCGGTCTGTAGCCATCTGCTCCCACGCCGCCTTCGTTTTCACTATCTGGACATATGCACCACGTGCGCTTCCACATGCAGTAGCGTTTGCACTGTACCCATTCCGGCATTGTCCGAAGGGGTACCCAAAATGCTGGCAGACAAAATCCCGCGCATGCGTAGTATCTTTGACTCCGTGGTACGTAGTGCTCTGCTGGTCCCCCTGAAGGAAGGCCTGCACCTGCGGATGCGAGGATGAGAACTGCGCCTTCGGTTGGTGCCATGTGAACGGGCAACAAGCTGCAGTCTCAGCTCTCAAGGCAGCGACCCTCGCCTGCACGAGCCTCCGGAGCTGATCTACGATTGGCTCACACTGACTATCCTTCGCGTTCTCACCAGATTGCACTCTCATGCGTCCTAACCAAGGAGAAAACCAACGCTGCCGCAGTATGGTCTTCACGAGAGCGCCACTGGAAGCACAGCCCAGTACCGCACTGACTAACTGGCCCACGTGCATCGCGCCTGGATATTCCCTACCAAGCTGCAGCTGCTGGCGTCGCAGCCTATCCTCAAACAGGACCACCTCCTTGAGCAAGGGAAGGAGGTATTGGTGCTCAGCTGACTGCCACGGAGCGCGCCCACTTCCAGTCACTGAAATCAACATAAAGTGGATCTCGCGCACGGAGTGGTGGGAAGTGATGCCAAGCGGAGTATTGGCGGTCCGGTGTAATACGAGCCGAATGCAGAGATTGACCACTTGGCACATCGTGCCGCGAATTATCGAGCTCTGACTGAAACGATGAAGCGCCTCCCTACACATCCCCATCGCGCTATGCTCCACAGTCTGCCCGCAGTTTACCGGAGCCTCTTCTCCACCAAGCACCAGCACTTTTGCCAATGTACACGCTCCATGCGCCGGGAGCTCGCTGAACACGATGCCTGATGCGGATGTCACCTGCGCAGCTACGGCTTTGAGCACACTCTGCGTGGCCGCATGAGCAGTGCCGAGTTGTGAGCGGAGTGATAGCGCCAGCGCTGATGTATGTTCGACAATAAACGGTCCCCCTGCACACCAATGAGCCACCAGATTGGACATTGGGATTTCCATCTGGGCCCATCCGACCGCCTGCACCATTCCAGGCATCGCTTTTGAAATATCAGGATGTGCTGCTTGCATCATATCATCACTGTCACACGAGCGTGTCATCAATACTAGCACCGTGCTGGCCAGAGTGGCGGCCGCGGGCTCAATGCACACCGCCGTGACAGTTCTGATCAGCGCCGCAAGCATCGACGCATCGGGGGCATTCGAGACTTGGGTGTAGGCGAAGCTTGTGCATGACGGGTACAGCTCCTTCGGATTTCGATCGCAGTACGCAAGGATTTGTTGTAAGGTTGAGATTGTGCCAGCTGGAGGAGAGGGCGAGGATGGCGTGGCATCCCTTTCGCAGCTAGCGATGAGAGCTTGGAGCCCACCGGCAGCGCAAATCACTGCGATAGAGTGCTTCTTGGGCCACACCACCAGAAACGCTTTGTGGTACCTGTGTTCGATTCAGCACCGCGAGCGTCCTGTTGAGCCCTGCTGAGTGACGAAAGCTGTAGGGACGATCGATACCCACATTCGTCCATCATAATGGAAACAGCGCGATTCATACCACAAAATATGCCACATCACTGCTTTCCATGGAAGTGCTTAAATATCGCAGCACGACGGGACGGTGCATACGGCCCCATGGCAGCTAAATAACCAATTTGATACCAAACCCACGCTACCTGGGGTTTTACCATCAATTCTTATCACACCCGCCCTCTCATCATATGACGCACCGAGGCGCGATATTATCACAGGGCGGGTGCATGGGGGAGAGGGGTAGAGATGACGAGAACGCAGTGGGTGGTGCCGGGGAGATTGTACAAAGAGAGGTTTCGGGACTCATTTGGATAAATTAGGATGAAAACTAGGATATGAAGAGGTCATGTAGACCCTCTACACGAGTGGCCAACATTCATCCCTGGGCAGCGCTCGCACCAGCACTCCAGAGTTGGCCCAGCGTTGCCAGTGCCGCCCTTATACTCTTTCGAATCCGGCTCCTCAATTGCCTCGAATGGGTCGGGGTAATCCTCGTCCTGTGGGATCATCTCATTCTCAGAATACATTGGCATCTTGGGTAATGTCACGGGAGTGTCAGACTCCGACAACCACTTCCCGTACTCTATGCTGGTATTGTACACCTTAGTCATCTTGGCATTTTCTCCATTGCCACCACTGATCTCATGGTCAAAAGCGCGAACACCTTCAAATGACCAAGACCTGGAAATCGCCACGAAAGCACGTTAAGCGTCAAATGCATCGACAAACGGGAGCACAGGGGGCCTGCGCTGAGCACAGCACTGACGCACAGATGACGGGAGCATAGGGGGCCTGCGCTGAGCACAGAAGGGACGCACAGATGACGGGAGCACAAAAGGCACACACAGATGAAGGGATCAAAGCAGGGACGCATAGATGACGGAAGCGCCTCTCTGATTTGCAGACTATGCTGCCCGCATGCAAGTTTGGTGCCTTACTTGAGCTGGGGTGACTCAGATAGCATGTGACGCGAGACGGCGATGAGCGCACCTTCGGTGTCTGAAGTCATTTTTACCACGTTCTGCTCCTCCGCTCACATGCTTCGTGATCAGCACCAGAGATACCTGCCGTTTCCATCACGCTGAACTGTCAGTCGGGGGACATGGTTCGTCGTTTATGTTATTGCGCACTGTCAGTCGGGGATATGGTTCGTCGTTTATGTTCTTGCGCACTGTCAGTCGGGATATGGTCTGGTCGCTTATGTTATTGCGCACGTTATGGTTCGTCGTTTATGTCATTGCGCCCTGTCAGTCGGGGATATGGTTCGTCGTTTTATGTTATTGGGCAAGCACTGTCAGTCGGGGATATGGTTCGTCGTTTATGTTATCGCGCACCGTCAGTCGGGGATATGGTTCGTCGTTTATGTTATTGCGCACTGTCAGTCGGGGATATGGTTCGTCGTTTATGTTGGCTGCGACCTTTCAGTCGTATGTGTCTCGCATGTTATTGCGCACTGTCAGTCGGGGGATAAGGTTCTGCCGTTTATGTTATTGCGCACTGTCCGTCGGGGATATGGTTCGGCCGTTTATGTTATTGCGCACTGTCAGTCGGGGGGATATGGTTCACTGCTTATGTTATTGCGCACTGTCGTGGTCGGGATATGGTTCGGCTGCTTATGTTATTGTGACCCGTCAGTCGGGATATGGTTCGCCGCTTTATGTTATTGCGCACTGTCAATCGGGGATATGGTTCGTCAGCTTATGTTATTGCGCACTGTCAGTCGTGGGATATGGTCTGGCCGTGTATGTTATTGCGCACTGTCAGTCGGGGGATATGGTTCGGCCGTGTATGTTATTGCGCACTGTCAGTCGGAGATATGGTTCGCCGCTTATGTTATTGCGCACTGTCAGTCGTGGATATGGTTCGCCGTGTATGTTATTGCGCACTGTCAGTCGTGGGGAAAAAGGTTCGCTGCTTATGTTAGCTGCGCAATGTCAGTCGGGATATGGTTCGCCGCTTTATGTTACTGCGACCGTCAGTCGGGGATATGGTTCGTCGCGTATGTTATTGCGCACTGTCGCCGGGGATATGGTTCGGCCGTTTATTTTATTGCGCACTGTCAGTCGGGGATATGGTCTGGCTGCTTATGTTATTGCGCACTGTCAGTCGGGATATGGTCTGCCGTATGTTATTGCGCACTGTCAGTCGGGGATATGGTTCGTCGTTTATATAGTATTCACTCTGGCTTACCACCACGCATTGTGCGAGATGTGCCAAACAACAGAGGCACCCGATTGTCAAATCAGACCGTGATAATCACGACGCGTGTCCCGGCGCGACGGGGCAAACAAGGCTACACACGAAGCGATTCACAGCGTGAAACACACATACTGCAGGTATGAGCGAAGGTTGCTGCATACACAGACCATATTAGCATGCACCACGTGATTATCTCTACACTCTAGCAATAGTCGCACTGACCACTATTCTTACAAACAAGTCGTGACTTTGTGTACGATAGGTGTATTGTATCCGTGCTGTCCTGAGCTGAGCTTTGGATGCAGCTGGCTCGTTTACACACGCGGATGATACTGGGTTGTATGCATTGATGGAAGAATATATAGCTCATACGCCATGGCTGTACACGTCGTATCGAATATTGCAAACGTTTCGTACGACGTGCCGTTGTTAAGCCTCCTGTCTTGTCTTATATATAATTACCGACTTCATTACAGGATTTCGGATCTTCCGGATGCAATGCATGTAGATAATCAACCCGGTATCTTCGCAACACGTTGTTGCAATACACCATCACGTACCCATCCTAGAGTAGCGTGTCATACAGTTCATGACCAAGGGTTACAATCATATCATGCATGTATCATCTCAACCGTCGTGTGCCATCACGTATCAGGACTGCCACCGTATGCTACAGTTACACCATTCGTTATTGATGGAACTTTATTAGGTAATCGTACCGGAAGTATTCAGTCTCTTCCTAAATCTCTGAAAACGTTTATTACGCTTCCACCGCCTAAGGCGCAATAGCCGAAGGTGGTTCGTCGTTTATGTTATTGCGACCTTTCAGTCGGGGATATGGTTCGTCGTGTATGTTATTGCACACTGTCAGTCGGGGATATGGTT